>JAOYRU010001937.1:20000-30000 GCA_026315105.1 Locusta migratoria | reverse complement strand
GAGCCGAGTGATCCACCGTCCTGGGTGATCTTTTTCACAATTTGTTTGTCTGTTCGTTGCGTGCGCAACTGTTTGCATAGGCGGGACCGGGGCGTTTGACGGCCCCTGTTCCAGTCCACATTCGTCGTACGGCTCCACACCGGAGCAGAGAGGCACTCGGGCGAAAGTCATTCAAAACCGGCGCCGGGCGCCAGGTGCCGCGGGCCTCCCGCCTCCGGAGCTTCAGCGCTCGTACACCAGCTGAGCAGTTAGTTTTGAGACGTGCGCGTGGTCCCGCACGCGGCGCGCGCCCAGGAGGCGCAGTGTCTGTATGCGCGACAAGACACGCACATCGCAAGACATGCAGTCAAGTCGGTAATGATCCTTCCGCAGGTTCACCTACGGAAACCTTGTTACGACTTTTACTTCCTCTAAATGATCAAGTTTGGTCATCTTTCCGGTAGCATCGGCAACGACAGAGTCGATGCCGCGTACCAGTCCGAAGACCTCACTAAATCATTCAATCGGTAGTAGCGACGGGCGGTGTGTACAAAGGGCAGGGACGTAATCAACGCGAGCTTATGACTCGCGCTTACTGGGAATTCCTCGTTCATGGGGAACAATTGCAAGCCCCAATCCCTAGCACGAAGGAGGTTCAGCGGGTTACCCCGACCTTTCGGCCTAGGAAGACACGCTGATTCCTTCAGTGTAGCGCGCGTGCGGCCCAGAACATCTAAGGGCATCACAGACCTGTTATTGCTCAATCTCGTGCGGCTAGAAGCCGCCTGTCCCTCTAAGAAGAAAAGTAATCGCTGACAGCACGAAGGATGTCACGCGACTAGTTAGCAGGCTAGAGTCTCGTTCGTTATCGGAATTAACCAGACAAATCGCTCCACCAACTAAGAACGGCCATGCACCACCACCCACCGAATCAAGAAAGAGCTATCAATCTGTCAATCCTTCCGGTGTCCGGGCCTGGTGAGGTTTCCCGTGTTGAGTCAAATTAAGCCGCAGGCTCCACTCCTGGTGGTGCCCTTCCGTCAATTCCTTTAAGTTTCAGCTTTGCAACCATACTTCCCCCGGAACCCAAAAGCTTTGGTTTCCCGGAGGCTGCCCGCCGAGTCATCGGAGGAACTGCGGCGGATCGCTGGCTGGCATCGTTTATGGTTAGAACTAGGGCGGTATCTGATCGCCTTCGAACCTCTAACTTTCGTTCTTGATTAATGAAAACATACTTGGCAAATGCTTTCGCTTCTGTTCGTCTTGCGACGATCCAAGAATTTCACCTCTAACGTCGCAATACGAATGCCCCCGCCTGTCCCTATTAATCATTACCTCGGGTTCCGAAAACCAACAAAATAGAACCGAGGTCCTATTCCATTATTCCATGCACACAGTATTCAGGCGGGCTTGCCTGCTTTAAGCACTCTAATTTGTTCAAAGTAAACGTGCCGGCCCACCTCGACACTCGGTAAAGAGCACCGCGGTAGGATTTCAACGGGGTCCGCCTCGGGACGCACGGGCACGCACGAGGCGGCCGCGCGCCTTCGGCTCGCCCCACCGGCAGGACGTCCCACGATACATGCCAGTTAAACACCGACGGGCGGTGAACCAACAGCGTGGGACACAAATCCAACTACGAGCTTTTTAACCGCAACAACTTTAATATACGCTATTGGAGCTGGAATTACCGCGGCTGCTGGCACCAGACTTGCCCTCCAATAGATACTCGTTAAAGGATTTAAAGTGTACTCATTCCGATTACGGGGCCTCGGATGAGTCCCGTATCGTTATTTTTCGTCACTACCTCCCCGTGCCGGGAGTGGGTAATTTGCGCGCCTGCTGCCTTCCTTGGATGTGGTAGCCGTTTCTCAGGCTCCCTCTCCGGAATCGAACCCTGATTCCCCGTTACCCGTTACAACCATGGTAGGCGCAGAACCTACCATCGACAGTTGATAAGGCAGACATTTGAAAGATGCGTCGCCGGTACGGAGACCGTGCGATCAGCCCAAAGTTATTCAGAGTCACCAAGGCAAACGGACCGGACGAGCCGACCGATTGGTTTTGATCTAATAAAAGCGTCCCTTCCATCTCTGGTCGGGACTCTGTTTGCATGTATTAGCTCTAGAATTACCACAGTTATCCAAGTAACGTGGGTACGATCTAAGGAACCATAACTGATTTAATGAGCCATTCGCGGTTTCACCTTAATGCGGCTTGTACTGAGACATGCATGGCTTAATCTTTGAGACAAGCATATGACTACTGGCAGGATCAACCAGGGAGCTGCCTTGCTTGCATAGCGTAGCAGCGAGGCCTGGCCGGGAGTGCATCCCGGCGGCCCGCGCGAACACGCAGTTCGCACCAGGAAGAAGAGTCCAGGAGGAGGCGGGGCTCCCCTGCACGATACACCTCGAAACCCTCTCAGGTCCCGGCGGCGCGCGGCGCCGGCCGAAGCACGTGGTCGGGTCCGAGAGAGGCGCAATCGCCCGGAGACAGGCGAGTAGACGAGTTCAGAAAACCCGTGCTCCCAACTGAGCTTGCCGCTGCCGGCAGAGGCCCGGGAGCGTGCTGTCGTGGCATTGCCGGCGGGAGGCAACACGGACGGCCGAGGCCGGCCGGAAGCTCCGGCGCCGGCGCCACAAGGGCGGGGCCGGGGCCCCGCCCCGTAGGCGGCGTGCAGAAGCGGGCGGGCGCGGCCGAGTCACCGGCCGCCGGCCGCGGTACAAGCCGCCGGCGAGAACCGCCGGGGCCACCGAGCCAGCAGCCGGAGTCGGGCCGCCGAACGCCGGGCGGCGGAGCAGCCCACACAGGCCGCAGCCGCCGCGCCGCGCTTCGCACAGCGCGCCCCGCCGCCGCCCCCACTCGCGGGGAGCCGCGCCGGCCGCGCGCCGCCGCGCGCCCCTCCCGCCCGCCGCGCGCCGCGCCCGGCCGCCGCCTCGGCGGCAGCGCGCCGGCGCCGCGCGGCCGGCGCGCGCGCCCGCGCCGCCCGCCCCACCGCCGCCGCGCGGCCCCCCGCCCGCCGGCCGGCGTCGCCGCCCGCCCGCCGGCCCACCGTACCGGTCGCCACGCACTTCGGCAAGAAAGTGCACCACCGGGTGACCGTCACACGCAATCGTACGAATCGCGTGTTGCGTCCCAGAGAGCAACCGGTAACGATAGGGCAGCGACACCACACCCATTTCAGTGGGTCCTGTGAAGTTGGCAACCCTTTCTTTGGTCCTTTGGAGAACGTACTCTCCTTTCGGAGTTCTAGACGGATACGCGATAGGTGCGGGGTGCAAAACGTAAATAGCTCTGCAACAGTTCGCCGACAAACATACGGAACTTTCCCGCAGACTGTAGTGGTTGTTTGTCTCGTCCTCTCCGCCCGTTTTCGGTTCGTCTGTTTTCCTTTCATGTCCGTTTCTGTTCTTTTGTTGTTGGTTCCGTTACTGCGGTTGTTCCTGTTGTTGTGCCCTGCTTGTTTGTGGTGTTTGTTGTTGTCGTCGTTTACACACATAGTTCCGATCACAGCCGGAAGTAGCTCCCAAAGAGCTGTACAGGTAATCCTAATGACATTTGACTGTGCACACCATACGTCATGCGGTAAATGCAATAATGGGGACTCCATTGACACGCCACTGTGAGGTTCCGGGGTTCTCCGTACAAAATCGAAATACCCCTGTCGACCTTCGCCGGCAAAATAGTAGCAATTGACCACAAACTGGAGTCGTTTTGGAGGTGGCTTGACAGAATTCTTTGCCCAATAGCGCAAACAGAGCTCGCGAAGCGTTCTACAGGACATCCGAAAAACATCTGTCCGCGCAGAGTATACGTCATCAGGTAAATGCAGCCATGTGGAATGCATCGTCACGTCACTGTACACTGGCACCACCGTCGTCGGGAAACCGGCATTGTCTTTGGGGCCTCTGTGTACATATACTGCACTTGTAGAGTGCATGGGAACATTGCTATCGAATCGCCCGAAGAGCACGAAACAAAACAAACAAACGTGCGTTTACCACGGCGGATATCCGAGTAGCTGTCGTATTTGTGCCCCTCGCCCGGGACATGTACATTTGCCGCACATTCAATGAGCGAGTACCGACCATCGTAGACAAGAACCATTGCACATGTCCCCAGAGCTCGGGAAGGAAACAAAAACGAGTCGAATTGTTGGAAGGAAACGGGTGCACAGTCCACGGTAGCATGTCAATGGACACCCCATTATTGCAATTACCTCATGCGGTATAATCCGCACGGAACAATGCTATTCGGCGTACCTGCAGAACCCGTTGCCGGCCATTGAGAACCGCGATCGGAACCATGTCCGTACAATTAGGCAAACGAGTGTATCGAAGGACACCACATGTCGTGGTGATGTGTCGTAGTCTGCAGAACCATGTAAACCGTGTACAGAGAACCCCCGAACCGATGTCGTGGACGCAGGTGGAACGATGTCGCGCGCCACGCACACGAAAGGCATAAGTACGCATGCGCGCCCGGGTAAGCACCAGCGCCGCCACACCGACAGTAGCACCAGCGGGTAGCTCTGATCAGGAACGACGTGGCGAGGTGACGCGCGGTTACGGTACGCCACGGTAGGTTAGGGTTGCGTTAGGTTAGGTTACGTGAGGTCGGGTTAGGTTAGGCTACGTTGGGTTAGGTTAGGTCACGTTGCGTTAGGTTAGGTCAGGTTAGGTTAGGGTAGGGTAGGGTAGGGTAGGTTAGGTTAGGTTAGGCGACGCTACGCTAGGTTACGTTAGCGGAGGGCAGGGCAGGTGACGCGACGCGACGCCAGGCCGGGTCACGTCACGTCGCGTCACAGCGCGCCGGGCGGCGCCCGCGGCCGCGCCCCGCCCCCCACACCAGCCGACGCCGGCCTGCGGAGGGCGGCGCGACGTGCGCGCGTGCGGGGCACAGCCGCGCGCCGGGGCCGCCCGCCCGACGGGCACCGGGCGCCGGGGCAGCGGCCGGCCGCGGCCCGGCCGGCGGCGCGGCGGCGCGCGGGGCCGGCGGCGGGCGCGGCGCGTGCGCCCCGCGGGGGCCGGTGGCGCTGCGCCGGGCCGGGCCGGAGTGGCGGCGGTCCGAGCGGCCGGCGGCCGGCGGGGGCGCGCGCCGCCGCCCCCGACCGAACCGAGCGCATAGGGACAGCGGGAAAGTCGGGGAGGGCGGCGAACGCGTCACGGCGCGGTCCCGGGGGGTGCCCACAGTGGAATGAGAGGGCGACCCGGGCCCGCCGTCCACCCGCGCGTGGCGCGAAATTCGGGGGTCGCCCGGCGGAGGAGGGCCGGCGACGGCGAGCCGGCGGCCGGAGGAGCGGACGTGTGTTCGCGCGGCGACAAATGGACCGGCCGCCACCGTTTGTGTCCGCGAGCGCCAACCCGAACGCCGGAGGCCGGCGGCAGTGCGAGACGGGCGGGCAAATGGCACACGTATGGGATCACCCGAAACGGCGCGCGCGCGCGCGCGGCAGAAAATACAAAGAGAGAGGGGGGGGGGGGGGGGTCTGTGTGTGTGTGTGTGCGGCGGCACGGACACACACGCAACACAAGGTCGGCAATACGCGTGCACGACAAGGTGCATCACCGGCCATTGGACGGGTACACGAACGGAGGACGTCCGTACAGAACGAACGCAGACAGACGCGCGAGTGGGTGAGACCAGGATCCCGGTTCCGCCCTCCCGCCGGCCCGTCGATGTGGTGCAGGGCGACGACGCGCCGTGGAGGAGCGGCCCGCGGCCGTCGCCAGCGTGTGCGGCGCCGAGGGCGCGACAGGTGGCGCTGCCGGCGACGGGTGCGCGGAACCGCCGATAGGTGGCGCCGGCGAGGGCACGGCGGGAGGCGGGCGGCCGTCGTGCGGCCGGCAGATGGCGGCACCGCGCCGAGGAGCCGGCCGGCCGGGTTAATGGCGGGGACGGCGGTGACGCCGCCACGTAGAGACCAATTGCGACGGGCGAACGAGGAGGCGCCGCCCCGGAGCGCAGGGGCGCGCCCCATCGCGTTGGGCGACACTCGCGTGGCGCGGCCGGTGGAACGGTGTGGACCCCGGGGCCGGGGGGGGGGGGGGGGTGGCCCGCACCCGGTCCACGGCCGACGTCGCCAGCGACACGAGGGCGGAGGGTGCCGGACCTGCGACGTTGGCACCCCTGCGTCGGGAAGGCGTACATGTCGAGACAGACATGCAATTGGTGCGGAGGTCCGTGTACGAAAGGGAAACAGGTGCGCATAAATGCCGCCGAGACGGTACACAAACGTACCGCAAAGGTTGGCGGGCTCCTCACGAGTGTCCGCCCAGTGGTGCAAACATAGTAGTAACTAGGTCGCAAGGAGGTCTACCGGAAGCCGTCGTGACATGTCGCCGTGCACACCGTACGTCGGCGGATAGACGCGGCGATGTGGAAGGTCATTTGCGCGTTACTGCACACGCGGCACCGCGTGTCCGAGACAGGCACACCGTCATTTTGCGGCCCTGTGTACATACACCACAGTTGTAGAGGTCATGTGAACATTCGTATGGTAACCGCCCGAGGGAAACACGTGTGCAAACGCCAGACCGCAGTTATACGACGCGACGGGCATGGGAGGGAAGCATCAGTTGGGAAGGGCGTAAGGCAGGGTGCTAGCCTATCTCCGATGCCTTTCAGTGTGCACATCGAGCAGGCGGTGAAGGAAAGCACGGACGGCTTTGGGATAGGGAGTAACGTTCAGGGGGACGACAGGACAACATTGCGTGTTGCCGATGGCAGTGTAATGCCGCCAGAGACAGCATAGGACCTGGAGGAGCGGTTGAATGGAATGCGGGGAACGTATACAATGGACATTGACAAGAGCAAAACAAACGCAATGGAAGTGCGGTCGTCGAGGATCAGGCGATGCCGAGGGAGGTAGAGTGGGGAACGATACAATGTCGGCGGTAGATGCGTTTTGTTACGTGGGTAGGAAAATAACGGGCGATGGTCGCGGTACAGAGGACATAAAATGCAGAATGGCGATGGGAGGGAAAGCATTCCGGGAGGACGAGAAATGTGCCAACACCGAACAGTAATGTGCGTATGAGGAGGTCTTTTCGGAAAGCATTTGAGCGGAGAGGTGCCCCGTACGGACGTGACACGTGGACGACAGGCGGTGCGGACAGGGGGCGATTAGAGGCGTTTGAGATGTGGTGCCACAGAAGAATGCCGATGATTAGGTGGGTAGACCGCATAACCAATGAAGAGGTACTGGACAGACCCGTGGCCAAAAGAGGGGATCGCAGACATCGAGGAATCGTACATGTAGCACCGGGGGGAGGTGTGTGGGGGTACAAATCGCAGAGGGAGACCGAGAGACGCGTATAGTATGCCGATTCACGTGGATGTGGGTTGCCGTTCCCATGAGGAGATGAAAAGGCCTGCTCAGGACAGAGACTAGGGTGGAGAGCTGCATCAAAGCAGACCCCGGACCGAGGAGCATAATGCGAATAACATTCACCGCCCGGGACAAAGAGTATGGTGACATTTGCCGATACCGGATAGGCCGTCGCACGTGTGCCCCGTGACCGGGAAAGATACATGATCCGCAGGCCGTGACGGGTATTCCACCCGCTGCACATGCAATGTGTCGTTTGTACGCCCGACCGGGTACCGCGCATCGTAAACACGAACCGTTTGCGCATGCCCCAGGAGCCCGCGAACAAAAGGGTCCCATCGTGGGGAGAAAGGTACAGGGGTAGAGCAGACGGGCGCAAATGCCACGGTAGCATGTGCGTGGACACCCCACTACGGGAGGTATCGCGTGAGGTGTAATGTGCACGGAGGATGTCCGCCAAGAGCCGGTCGACAGCCATTTCGGAACCGTGGGCCGAACCACGTCGGTGCGCGTTGTCCCTGTACCGGTGGTCGGTGTTCAGAACAATAGCGGGCCCGTGCACCGACACGTTGTCCTGCCCCCGATATTATCAGGGAAGGCCTGGTATTTGGACATCATTGCGGCATGGGGCGACAGTTGTCGATGAACGTGCGAGACGGGAACCGTTACGAACAACACTGTCAACCGGTTGCGCACGACGGAGGACACCCTTGCGTTGTACTACATAGCGATAGCATGTAGCAGACGGGGGCTGTACGGTATTGTGTCTGAGGTGGCCGCAATCACGTACATGCAGGTAAGTGTATGTGACGTGCGCGTACCGTACATGTACAAATACGGCCCCACCCAGCACGTACATTGGCGCGTATGAATGTGTAGTAATGGGTCTGCCCTATCCTCCCGCCGCCCGTAATGTCTGTGGCAGCCGCGGTGAATCACCGCAACAATGGATGGCATCGGTGATGGGTAAGAGTGAATGGCGACATGTCGTGTAGCCCGCCGGTCGTGTGTACACACGTATTCCACAACATTGCCGTTTACCGGCCATAGATCCCGCAGGCGACGCCCGTGTACATGTCCAGACGTCCGAGGCGCGTGGCGTACGTAACATTCCCATCCGACGTGTGCCACGTCGCCGACCGCACCGTACTGTGTGCTACACGGCCCGTAGTCCCATGTCGACGAACCGCCGTCCACTGTTCTGCGAGCGGAGGTACCACATCATTAACATCCCATGTACAGCCAAACGCCAGCCGCCGGTGGATCGATCGCGAAAGGTACCTGCCCGTCGAGCCGTTGCGTCACGTTCTGCCTGCACAGCACTCCACCGTGAGGTGGCGTACCGCTGCAGTGCAATGCGTGTAATGCGTGTCCCCGCACGTTACTGATTGGGCTCTTTCATGGCCTCAAACGTCAAACCACCTCCCTCCGTAGATGTGCCAATCGCACACGTTCATAGCCAGGCTGCAACACTATACCAGTTACACACGTTTGCAGATCAGATGGGGTTAATTATTCGTTCCGTAGACCCAAATTGAGGGGATCCTCGCGGATGTGGAACATGTCAAGAAACACAATGTACAGGTTGCATGACAAATAATACTAACAATGTAAATACAGACACATAATTGTTTAAGGTCTTTCGTGTAGGGTTTCTTTGTGAATATATAATAGTACTAATATAGTATGAGTGCGTGCAGCACGTGGTACAAGGTAGAAAGTCACTAACGGAGTAGGAGGAGGTGGCCACTAGAAGGTCGTTTAGGTTCCTCCTCAACTGACCTTTATTTGTAGCTAAATTGTTTGTACTTGATGGTAAAGTATTGGAAATGTGTGTTCCTGAGTAGTGGACCCCTTTGTGAACCGAAGTACGTGCTTTTAAATCCTTGTGTAGACCAGTGTTGTTTCCAGTATTGTATGTGTGCACCGAGCTGTTTGTGGGGAAAAGGGATATATTATTTAGGACAAATGGCATTAAGGAATAAATACACTGAGAGGCGGTAGTTAATATACCCGGTCCTTTGAAGAGGCTTCTGCAAGACGTCCGTGAATGGACGCCACAAATAATACGTATTACACGTTTTCGGGCTCTGAAGACTTGTGACCGACCTGAAGAGTTACCCCACAATTATTATACCATATGACATCAAGGAATGAAAGTAAGCAAAGTATGCAAGCTTTGGTATCTGTATGTCTCCTATGTCTGATAACACCCGTATTGGAAATACAGAGTTGTTGAGTCGTTTCCGCAGTTCTGTGGCGTGCCCCTCCCAACTAAATGCATTACCAAGCTGTAAACGCAGGCAGTTAATTCTTCAACCTCTTGTATCTGCTCTTCTTCATATTCAATGCATATGCTGTCAGGAAATCTCTTACATGTTCTGAACTGCGGGTAGTGCGTCTTTGCAAAGTTTAATGACGATGAGTTGGATTTAAACCATGTAGTAATGTTCATGAAAGTATCATTAGCAGACGTTTCTATCACTATACGTGACGTACTCTTTATTGCAATACGTGTATCATCTGCAGACAAACCGAACTCTGCGTCCGGTAGTGTAGCCGATGAGAGATCATTTACGTACACACGAAAAAGCAATGGCCCTAAGATGGGTCCCTGTGGGACACCACATGTAGTTGCGTCCCAACCCGATGATGACTGCCGGCCTAATTCACTAGTCGCTTGCACCG
>JAOYRU010001937.1:0-10000 GCA_026315105.1 Locusta migratoria | reverse complement strand
CCCACCGTACCGGTCGCCACGCACTTCGGCAAGAAAGTGCACCACCGGGTGACCGTCACACGCAATCGTACGAATCGCGTGTTGCGTCCCAGAGAGCAACCGGTAACGATAGGGCAGCGACACCACACCCATTTCAGTGGGTCCTGTGAAGTTGGCAACCCTTTCTTTGGTCCTTTGGAGAACGTACTCTCCTTTCGGAGTTCTAGACGGATACGCGATAGGTGCGGGGTGCAAAACGTAAATAGCTCTGCAACAGTTCGCCGACAAACATACGGAACTTTCCCGCAGACTGTAGTGGTTGTTTGTCTCGTCCTCTCCGCCCGTTTTCGGTTCGTCTGTTTTCCTTTCATGTCCGTTTCTGTTCTTTTGTTGTTGGTTCCGTTACTGCGGTTGTTCCTGTTGTTGTGCCCTGCTTGTTTGTGGTGTTTGTTGTTGTCGTCGTTTACACACATAGTTCCGATCACAGCCGGAAGTAGCTCCCAAAGAGCTGTACAGGTAATCCTAATGACATTTGACTGTGCACACCATACGTCATGCGGTAAATGCAATAATGGGGACTCCATTGACACGCCACTGTGAGGTTCCGGGGTTCTCCGTACAAAATCGAAATACCCCTGTCGACCTTCGCCGGCAAAATAGTAGCAATTGACCACAAACTGGAGTCGTTTTGGAGGTGGCTTGACAGAATTCTTTGCCCAATAGCGCAAACAGAGCTCGCGAAGCGTTCTACAGGACATCCGAAAAACATCTGTCCGCGCAGAGTATACGTCATCAGGTAAATGCAGCCATGTGGAATGCATCGTCACGTCACTGTACACTGGCACCACCGTCGTCGGGAAACCGGCATTGTCTTTGGGGCCTCTGTGTACATATACTGCACTTGTAGAGTGCATGGGAACATTGCTATCGAATCGCCCGAAGAGCACGAAACAAAACAAACAAACGTGCGTTTACCACGGCGGATATCCGAGTAGCTGTCGTATTTGTGCCCCTCGCCCGGGACATGTACATTTGCCGCACATTCAATGAGCGAGTACCGACCATCGTAGACAAGAACCATTGCACATGTCCCCAGAGCTCGGGAAGGAAACAAAAACGAGTCGAATTGTTGGAAGGAAACGGGTGCACAGTCCACGGTAGCATGTCAATGGACACCCCATTATTGCAATTACCTCATGCGGTATAATCCGCACGGAACAATGCTATTCGGCGTACCTGCAGAACCCGTTGCCGGCCATTGAGAACCGCGATCGGAACCATGTCCGTACAATTAGGCAAACGAGTGTATCGAAGGACACCACATGTCGTGGTGATGTGTCGTAGTCTGCAGAACCATGTAAACCGTGTACAGAGAACCCCCGAACCGATGTCGTGGACGCAGGTGGAACGATGTCGCGCGCCACGCACACGAAAGGCATAAGTACGCATGCGCGCCCGGGTAAGCACCAGCGCCGCCACACCGACAGTAGCACCAGCGGGTAGCTCTGATCAGGAACGACGTGGCGAGGTGACGCGCGGTTACGGTACGCCACGGTAGGTTAGGGTTGCGTTAGGTTAGGTTACGTGAGGTCGGGTTAGGTTAGGCTACGTTGGGTTAGGTTAGGTCACGTTGCGTTAGGTTAGGTCAGGTTAGGTTAGGGTAGGGTAGGGTAGGGTAGGTTAGGTTAGGTTAGGCGACGCTACGCTAGGTTACGTTAGCGGAGGGCAGGGCAGGTGACGCGACGCGACGCCAGGCCGGGTCACGTCACGTCGCGTCACAGCGCGCCGGGCGGCGCCCGCGGCCGCGCCCCGCCCCCCACACCAGCCGACGCCGGCCTGCGGAGGGCGGCGCGACGTGCGCGCGTGCGGGGCACAGCCGCGCGCCGGGGCCGCCCGCCCGACGGGCACCGGGCGCCGGGGCAGCGGCCGGCCGCGGCCCGGCCGGCGGCGCGGCGGCGCGCGGGGCCGGCGGCGGGCGCGGCGCGTGCGCCCCGCGGGGGCCGGTGGCGCTGCGCCGGGCCGGGCCGGAGTGGCGGCGGTCCGAGCGGCCGGCGGCCGGCGGGGGCGCGCGCCGCCGCCCCCGACCGAACCGAGCGCATAGGGACAGCGGGAAAGTCGGGGAGGGCGGCGAACGCGTCACGGCGCGGTCCCGGGGGGTGCCCACAGTGGAATGAGAGGGCGACCCGGGCCCGCCGTCCACCCGCGCGTGGCGCGAAATTCGGGGGTCGCCCGGCGGAGGAGGGCCGGCGACGGCGAGCCGGCGGCCGGAGGAGCGGACGTGTGTTCGCGCGGCGACAAATGGACCGGCCGCCACCGTTTGTGTCCGCGAGCGCCAACCCGAACGCCGGAGGCCGGCGGCAGTGCGAGACGGGCGGGCAAATGGCACACGTATGGGATCACCCGAAACGGCGCGCGCGCGCGCGCGGCAGAAAATACAAAGAGAGAGGGGGGGGGGGGGGGGGGGGGTCTGTGTGTGTGTGTGTGCGGCGGCACGGACACACACGCAACACAAGGTCGGCAATACGCGTGCACGACAAGGTGCATCACCGGCCATTGGACGGGTACACGAACGGAGGACGTCCGTACAGAACGAACGCAGACAGACGCGCGAGTGGGTGAGACCAGGATCCCGGTTCCGCCCTCCCGCCGGCCCGTCGATGTGGTGCAGGGCGACGACGCGCCGTGGAGGAGCGGCCCGCGGCCGTCGCCAGCGTGTGCGGCGCCGAGGGCGCGACAGGTGGCGCTGCCGGCGACGGGTGCGCGGAACCGCCGATAGGTGGCGCCGGCGAGGGCACGGCGGGAGGCGGGCGGCCGTCGTGCGGCCGGCAGATGGCGGCACCGCGCCGAGGAGCCGGCCGGCCGGGTTAATGGCGGGGACGGCGGTGACGCCGCCACGTAGAGACCAATTGCGACGGGCGAACGAGGAGGCGCCGCCCCGGAGCGCAGGGGCGCGCCCCATCGCGTTGGGCGACACTCGCGTGGCGCGGCCGGTGGAACGGTGTGGACCCCGGGGCCGGGGGGGGGGGGGGGGGGGGTGGCCCGCACCCGGTCCACGGCCGACGTCGCCAGCGACACGAGGGCGGAGGGTGCCGGACCTGCGACGTTGGCACCCCTGCGTCGGGAAGGCGTACATGTCGAGACAGACATGCAATTGGTGCGGAGGTCCGTGTACGAAAGGGAAACAGGTGCGCATAAATGCCGCCGAGACGGTACACAAACGTACCGCAAAGGTTGGCGGGCTCCTCACGAGTGTCCGCCCAGTGGTGCAAACATAGTAGTAACTAGGTCGCAAGGAGGTCTACCGGAAGCCGTCGTGACATGTCGCCGTGCACACCGTACGTCGGCGGATAGACGCGGCGATGTGGAAGGTCATTTGCGCGTTACTGCACACGCGGCACCGCGTGTCCGAGACAGGCACACCGTCATTTTGCGGCCCTGTGTACATACACCACAGTTGTAGAGGTCATGTGAACATTCGTATGGTAACCGCCCGAGGGAAACACGTGTGCAAACGCCAGACCGCAGTTATACGACGCGACGGGCATGGGAGGGAAGCATCAGTTGGGAAGGGCGTAAGGCAGGGTGCTAGCCTATCTCCGATGCCTTTCAGTGTGCACATCGAGCAGGCGGTGAAGGAAAGCACGGACGGCTTTGGGATAGGGAGTAACGTTCAGGGGGACGACAGGACAACATTGCGTGTTGCCGATGGCAGTGTAATGCCGCCAGAGACAGCATAGGACCTGGAGGAGCGGTTGAATGGAATGCGGGGAACGTATACAATGGACATTGACAAGAGCAAAACAAACGCAATGGAAGTGCGGTCGTCGAGGATCAGGCGATGCCGAGGGAGGTAGAGTGGGGAACGATACAATGTCGGCGGTAGATGCGTTTTGTTACGTGGGTAGGAAAATAACGGGCGATGGTCGCGGTACAGAGGACATAAAATGCAGAATGGCGATGGGAGGGAAAGCATTCCGGGAGGACGAGAAATGTGCCAACACCGAACAGTAATGTGCGTATGAGGAGGTCTTTTCGGAAAGCATTTGAGCGGAGAGGTGCCCCGTACGGACGTGACACGTGGACGACAGGCGGTGCGGACAGGGGGCGATTAGAGGCGTTTGAGATGTGGTGCCACAGAAGAATGCCGATGATTAGGTGGGTAGACCGCATAACCAATGAAGAGGTACTGGACAGACCCGTGGCCAAAAGAGGGGATCGCAGACATCGAGGAATCGTACATGTAGCACCGGGGGGAGGTGTGTGGGGGTACAAATCGCAGAGGGAGACCGAGAGACGCGTATAGTATGCCGATTCACGTGGATGTGGGTTGCCGTTCCCATGAGGAGATGAAAAGGCCTGCTCAGGACAGAGACTAGGGTGGAGAGCTGCATCAAAGCAGACCCCGGACCGAGGAGCATAATGCGAATAACATTCACCGCCCGGGACAAAGAGTATGGTGACATTTGCCGATACCGGATAGGCCGTCGCACGTGTGCCCCGTGACCGGGAAAGATACATGATCCGCAGGCCGTGACGGGTATTCCACCCGCTGCACATGCAATGTGTCGTTTGTACGCCCGACCGGGTACCGCGCATCGTAAACACGAACCGTTGCGCATGCCCCAGGAGCCCGCGAACAAAAGGGTCCCATCGTGGGGAGAAAGGTACAGGGGTAGAGCAGACGGGCGCAAATGCCACGGTAGCATGTGCGTGGACACCCCACTACGGGAGGTATCGCGTGAGGTGTAATGTGCACGGAGGATGTCCGCCAAGAGCCGGTCGACAGCCATTTCGGAACCGTGGGCCGAACCACGTCGGTGCGCGTTGTCCCTGTACCGGTGGTCGGTGTTCAGAACAATAGCGGGCCCGTGCACCGACACGTTGTCCTGCCCCCGATATTATCAGGGAAGGCCTGGTATTTGGACATCATTGCGGCATGGGGCGACAGTTGTCGATGAACGTGCGAGACGGGAACCGTTACGAACAACACTGTCAACCGGTTGCGCACGACGGAGGACACCCTTGCGTTGTACTACATAGCGATAGCATGTAGCAGACGGGGGCTGTACGGTATTGTGTCTGAGGTGGCCGCAATCACGTACATGCAGGTAAGTGTATGTGACGTGCGCGTACCGTACATGTACAAATACGGCCCCACCCAGCACGTACATTGGCGCGTATGAATGTGTAGTAATGGGTCTGCCCTATCCTCCCGCCGCCCGTAATGTCTGTGGCAGCCGCGGTGAATCACCGCAACAATGGATGGCATCGGTGATGGGTAAGAGTGAATGGCGACATGTCGTGTAGCCCGCCGGTCGTGTGTACACACGTATTCCACAACATTGCCGTTTACCGGCCATAGATCCCGCAGGCGACGCCCGTGTACATGTCCAGACGTCCGAGGCGCGTGGCGTACGTAACATTCCCATCCGACGTGTGCCACGTCGCCGACCGCACCGTACTGTGTGCTACACGGCCCGTAGTCCCATGTCGACGAACCGCCGTCCACTGTTCTGCGAGCGGGTACCACATCATTAACATCCCATGTACAGCCAAACGCCAGCCGCCGGTGGATCGATCGCGAAAGGTACCTGCCCGTCGAGCCGTTGCGTCACGTTCTGCCTGCACAGCACTCCACCGTGAGGTGGCGTACCGCTGCAGTGCAATGCGTGTAATGCGTGTCCCCGCACGTTACTGATTGGGCTCTTTCATGGCCTCAAACGTCAAACCACCTCCCTCCGTAGATGTGCCAATCGCACACGTTCATAGCCAGGCTGCAACACTATACCAGTTACACACGTTTGCAGATCAGATGGGGTTAATTATTCGTTCCGTAGACCCAAATTGAGGGGATCCTCGCGGATGTGGAACATGTCAAGAAACACAATGTACAGGTTGCATGACAAATAATACTAACAATGTAAATACAGACACATAATTGTTTAAGGTCTTTCGTGTAGGGTTTCTTTGTGAATATATAATAGTACTAATATAGTATGAGTGCGTGCAGCACGTGGTACAAGGTAGAAAGTCACTAACGGAGTAGGAGGAGGTGGCCACTAGAAGGTCGTTTAGGTTCCTCCTCAACTGACCTTTATTTGTAGCTAAATTGTTTGTACTTGATGGTAAAGTATTGGAAATGTGTGTTCCTGAGTAGTGGACCCCTTTGTGAACCGAAGTACGTGCTTTTAAATCCTTGTGTAGACCAGTGTTGTTTCCAGTATTGTATGTGTGCACCGAGCTGTTTGTGGGGAAAAGGGATATATTATTTAGGACAAATGGCATTAAGGAATAAATACACTGAGAGGCGGTAGTTAATATACCCGGTCCTTTGAAGAGGCTTCTGCAAGACGTCCGTGAATGGACGCCACAAATAATACGTATTACACGTTTTCGGGCTCTGAAGACCTGTGACCGACCTGAAGAGTTACCCCACAATTATTATACCATATGACATCAAGGAATGAAAGTAAGCAAAGTATGCAAGCTTTGGTATCTGTATGTCTCCTATGTCTGATAACACCCGTATTGGAAATACAGAGTTGTTGAGTCGTTTCCGCAGTTCTGTGGCGTGCCCCTCCCAACTAAATGCATTACCAAGCTGTAAACGCAGGCAGTTAATTCTGTCAACCTCTTGTATCTGCTCTTCTTCACATTCAATGCATATGCTGTCAGGAAATCTCTTACATGTTCTGAACTGCGGGTAGTGCGTCTTTGCAAAGTTTAATGACGATGAGTTGGATTTAAACCATGTAGTAATGTTCATGAAAGTATCATTAGCAGACGTTTCTATCACTATACGTGACGTACTCTTTATTGCAATACGTGTATCATCTGCAGACAAACCGAACTCTGCGTCCGGTAGTGTAGCCGATGAGAGATCATTTACGTACACACGAAAAAGCAATGGCCCTAAGATGGGTCCCTGTGGGACACCACATGTAGTTGCGTCCCAACCCGATGATGACTGCCGGCCTAATTCACTAGTCGCTTGCACCGACACCCCTCGATTCCTGTTAGTGAGGTACGACTCGAACCATTTGGCAGCATTTCCCGTGACCGCATAGAATCCTAATGTACCTAAAAGGATGTTATGGTTCACACAATCAAATGCCTTTGGCAACTCCCAGAAAATACCTGCTGCTTGCAATGTATCATCTAATGAGTGACGTACGTTCGCACCGAAGGTGTAAATAGCCTTCCCAATATGGGAACCATCCAGAAATCCAAACTGCGATCTAGACAATATGCCAGTTGCGGTGAAGTGGGTGAGAAGCCGCCTGTACATTACCTTTTCTGTAATGTTTGCGAATGCCGGCAAAAGTGAAATGGGTCTGTAGTTTGATGGTATCTCTGTATCCCCCTTCTTGACGAGAGGTTTAATATCCGCATATGTTAGCCAATCAGGAAATGTTCCCGTTACAACAGACGGGTTACACAGGTAACCTAGGATTGTGCTACGTCCACAGGAACACGCGTTAATTAACGTTGGTGTTATTTCATCGCATCCACTGGAAGCCTTTGTTTTTCCAGATCGTATTGTGGACGAAATGCCGTGCGGTGACGTGACCGACATAGTCATGTGTGTGAAGCTATCTGTAAACGCTAGTTTCAAATAATCAAGCGCATTATGTACTGACCCAGACAGTCGCATGCTATCAGTAACGGATAGAAAGTACGTGTTAAATAGATTTGCCACACTATGCCCATCAGTTACTAATGTCTCAGCTACCCCTAACCGTACCTGCTCGTGTTCCTTTCTGGTTCTACCAGTCGCTTCTTTCACTATATCCCATATTGTATTTATTTGGTTGCCTGATGTTGCTATCTTCCCGTCATAGTGCATTTGTTTAGATACCTGAATAGCTTTTTGTAATATTGTACAGTACTCCTTATATTTAGGTAGATCATCGTCATTGCAGCTACTCTAGGCTGATAGATACATACTCCTTTTTGTCTTACATGAAATCTGTATTCCTTGTGTAATCCAAGGTTTGATTATAGACGTCTGTTTCAGTCGCGTTACCTTTAGAGGAAAACGGTTTCCAAACATGATACTAATATTAGTAATGAATGCCTGCCTGCAGTGTGCAGGCAGTGAGTACCAGACGGCGGGCAGGTCGCCATTGGCATCCGACCACCGTGGCACGTGTGCAGAAAGGCGTACAGTAGTCTGCAGCATCCGTTGTCACGGCGCCGCCACGAGAACCGACGAATCGTAGCACCAACGCACACGCTTCCAGGTCGAACGTGGAGAGGTACCTCATGGCGCGCCCCTGCTGGTCTGTTGGGGAGCTCCGGGAAAGGGGGCAACAAGTACGCTGCGGCGTGTGTGGTCTTTACTGCTGCTTTGCACGGTGTCGGACGAGTGCCGTGTGCACAGGACTACGTCACATTCCTGTGGCACAGGTGAATCGGTCAGTCCACGAAGGTCATTAGGCACGAAACGAAGAGGGGTACAGGGGCAGGAAAAACGTTACACAGCATACACCATCGGTTCGGGTATTTATTTATTTGCGTATTCTGTGTTATCGTCGTAGCAATAGCTTGGGAGCTGCCAAGCACTGTGCAGTTGTCGTTTGTTGAATAACACGTTCAGCACAATAGGCATTGCAAAATCGCCGACGCATGACCTGTTGCCAATGAACGAAGGTTGCAAGGCGCGATAGTGACACCATGTGATAGCCGACCGACGCCCTTCGTGTACGTATGAATCCGGCTACACTTTCCCACCCATTCCCAATGGACAACGCATTTCCCTATGAAAGGGGACTTATGACCTTTTTGCAATCGCCGATTCAATTCATGTAGGGACGTGTCCCATGAGCATGGTGTCCTTTTCGTGACCAATGGCGAGCGGCTCCGTAGTTGGCGCGTAGCACGTCACTGCGAATCGACGTATATGCCACCAACTCGGTACAGTCACGGGCCCCGTTCGAATATTGCCGTTACAAACAAACAGTGAACAAACGTCTTCTATGCACTTTCATTCCATATCTCTTATCGACCAACGGGGACCAGGGAAATTCACTTACCTGCAAATAACCAACACAAATCTCACTAATACACTTTATTTACACCACACAAGTCTCGCATAACTTATCCACACTCACACTATCCACCGCACTAACTTGCCAACGGCTCGCACTATCCCAACTCTATTTTATTTTATTTTATTTTATTTTGTTTTATTTTATCGTGCTGCACCGCTTCCCCTTCCCCGCGGGTCGCAGTGTGTCCTTCGGCAACATGCAGTCGGCGCCACCCAACGTCGCAACCGATACGCCCGCACCCACCGCTGCACCCAACGCAAGTGCCGCCACAACCGATACGCCCGTAGACACCCACAAAAATCCGCGTAAAAATTCCAAAAAAAGAAAAGACCGCCGCACGGGGGTCTCGTCTCGCGACAAGACGAATCCCCCAAGCTAGGGCTGAGTCTCAACAGATCGCAGCGTGGCAACTGCTCTACCGAGTACAACACCCCGCCCGGTACCTAAGTCGTCTACAGACGATTCCGAGTCCCGACATCGAAATATAGACACCCATGGTCGACCGGTAGAGGCAGGGCGGCGCCGGGAACACATCCCAGACAGCGCCGTCCGAGTGCCCCGTCCGGCAAACAAGTAGGGCCCGTACGGCACGGCGCCACGTGGGTCGACCGCGCCTAGTAAAGTCACGTATTTTCGAGCCTTTCGACCCTCGGGACTCCTTAGCGATATCGTTGCCACAATGGCTAGACGGGATTCGGCCTTAGAGGCGTTCAGGCTTAATCCCACGGATGGTAGCTTCGCACCACCGGCCGCTCGGCCGAGTGCGTGAACCAAATGTCCGAACCTGCGGTTCCTCTCGTACTGAGCAGGATTACTATCGCAACGACACAGTCATCAGTAGGGTAAAACTAACCTGTCTCACGACGGTCTAAACCCAGCTCACGTTCCCTATTAGTGGGTGAACAATCCAACGCTTGGCGAATTCTGCTTCGCAATGATAGGAAGAGCCGACATCGAAGGATCAAAAA
>JAOYRU010001936.1:0-45712 GCA_026315105.1 Locusta migratoria | reverse complement strand
AAGGTAACAATATAAAACGAAAATCATCTGCTCCTTGAAATTATGACTATTTTACTATACAAACGGCGAATAAACCGGATAACCATATAGAAACAGCAAAAATAAAACATTTTGACGAAAAAAATGAAGGTTATGGCTGTGAGCGTCAAATCAGTGAAAACGCGATATTCGCTAGTGAACTAATCTGTAGTGTTGCGGCCTGAGCAGCAGTGTGGCCAGGGCGTCCAGTGCGGGTCGGTGGTGCAGCACCTGATGCTCCCTGGTCCAAGGTAACAATATAAAACGAAAATCATCTGCTCCTTGTAATTCTGACTATTTTACTTAAAGAAACGGCTTATAAACCGGATAACCATATAGAAACAGCAAAATAAAACATTTTGACGAAAAAATGAAGATAGGGGCTGTAAGCGTCAATAACAGTGAAAACGCGATATTCGCTAGTTGAACTAATCTGTAGTGTTGCGGCCTGAGCAGCAGAGTGGCCAGGGCGGCCAGTGCGGGTCGGTGGTGCAGCACCTGATGCTCCCTGGCCCATGGTAACTATATACAACCAAATCATCTGCTCTCTGAAATTATGTTTATTTTACTAAAACGAACGGCGAATAAACTGGATTACCATATAGAAACAGCAAAATAAAACATTTAGACGAAAAAATGAAGGTAGGGGCTGTGAGCGTCAAAACAGTGAAAACGCGATATCCGCTATTTGAACTAATCTGTAGTGTTGCGGCCTGAGCAGCAGTGTGGCCAGGGTGGCCAGTGCGGGTCGGTGGTGCAGCACATGATGCTCCCTGCCCAAGGTAACAATATAAAACGAAAATCATCTGCTCCTTGAAATTATGACTATTTTACTATACAAACGGCGAATAAACCGGATAACCATATAGAAACAGCAAAATAAAACATTTTGACGAAAAAATGAAGGTTATGGCTGTGAGCGTCAAATCAGTGAAAACGCGATATTCGCTAGTTGAACTAATCTGTAGTGTTGCGGCCTGAGCAGCAGTGTGGCCAGGGCGTCCAGTGCGGGTCGGTGGTGCAGCACCTGATGCTCCCTGGTCCAAGGTAACAATATAAAACGAAAATCATCTGCTCCTTGAAATTCTGACTATTTTACTTAAAGAAACGGCTTATAAACCGGATAACCATATAGAAACAGCAAAATAAAACATTTTGACGAAAAAATGAAGATAGGGGCTGTAAGCGTCAATAACAGTGAAAACGCGATATTCGCTAGTTGAACTAATCTGTAGTGTTGCGGCCTGAGCAGCAGTGTGGCCAGGGTGGCCAGTGCGGGTCGGTGGTGCAGCACCTGATGCTCCCTGGCCCATGGTAACTATATATAATCCAATTCATCTGCTCTCTGAAATTATGACTATTTTACTTAACGAAACGGCTTATAAACCGGATAACCATATAGAAACAGCAAAATAAAACATTTTGCCGAAAAATCGAAGGTAGGGGCTGTAAGCGTCAAGAAAAGTGAAAACGCGATATTCGCTAGTTGAAATAATCTGTAGTGTTGCGGCCTGAGCAGCAGTGTGGCCAGGGTGGCAAGTGCGGGTCGGTGGTGCAAGACCTGATGCTCCCTGGCCCAAGGTAACTATATACAACCAAATCATCTGCTTTCTGAAATTATGACTATTTTACTTAAACAAACGGCGAATAAACTTGCATTACCATATAGAAACAGCAAAATAAAACATTTTGACGAAAAAATGAAGGTAGGGGCTGTGAGCGTCAAAACAGTGAAAACGCGATATTCGCGAGTTGAACTAATCTGTAGTGTTGCGGCCTGAGCAGCTAGTGTGGCCAGGTTGGCCAGTGCGGGTCGGTGGTGCAGCACCTGATGCTCCCTGGCCCATGGTAACTATATACAACCAAATCATCTGCTCTCTGAAATTATGACTATTTTACTAAAACGAACGGCGAATAAACTGGATTACCATATAGAAACAGCAAAATAAAACATTTAGACGAAAAAATGAAGGTAGGGGCTGTGAGCGTCAAAACAGTGAAAACGCGATATTCGCTATTTGAACTAATCTGTAGTGTTGCGGCCTGAGCAGCAGTGTGGCCAGCGTGGCCAGTGCGGGTCGGTGGTGCAGCACCTGATGCTCCTGGCCCAAGGTAACAATATAAAACGAAAATCATCTGCTCCTTGAAATTATGACTATTTTACTATACAAACGGCGAATAAACCGGATAACCATATAGAAACAGCAAAATAAAATATTTTGACGAAAAAATGAAGGTTATGGCTGTGAGCGTCAAAACAATGAAACGCGATATTCGCTAGTTGAACTAATCTGTAGTGTTGCGGCCTGAGCAGCAGTGTGGCCAGGGTGGCCAGTGCGGGTCGGTGGTGCAAGAACTGATGCTCCCTGGCCCAAGGTAACTATATAAAACGAAAATCGTCTGCTCCTTGAAATTATGACTATTTTACTTAAACAAACGGCTTATAAACCGGATAACCATATAGAATCAGCAAAATAAAACATTTTGCCGATAAAATGAAGGTAGGGGCTCTGTGCGTCAAATCAGTGAAAACGCGATATTCGCTAGTTGAACTAATCTGTAGTGTTGCGGCCTGAGCAGCAGTGTGGCCAGGGCGTCCAGTGCGGGTCGGTGGTGCAGCACCTGATGCTCCCTGGTCCAAGGTAACAATATAAAACGAAAATCATCTGCTCCTTGAAATTCTGACTATTTTACTTAAAGAAACGGCTTATAAACCGGATAACCATATAGAAACAGCAAAATAAAACATTTTGACGAAAAAATGAAGATAGGGGCTGTAAGCGTCAATAACAGTGAAAACGCGATATTCGCTAGTTGAACTAATCTGTAGTGTTGCGGCCTGAGCAGCAGTGTGGCCAGGGTGGCCAGTGCGGGTCGGTGGTGCAGCACCTGATGCTCCCTGGCCCATGGTAACTATATATAATCCAATTCATCTGCTTCTCTGAAATTATGACTATTTTACTTAACGAAACGGCTTATAAAACCGGATAACCATATAGAAACAGCAAAATAAAACATTTTGCCGAAAAATCGAAGGTAGGGGCTGTAAGCGTCAAGAAAAGTGAAAACGCGATATTCGCTAGTTGAAATAATCTGTAGTGTTGCGGCCTGAGCAGCAGTGTGGCCAGGGTGGCAAGTGCGGGTCGGTGGTGCAAGACCTGATGCTCCCTGGCCCAAGGTAACTATATACAACCAAATCATCTGCTTTCTGAAATTATGACTATTTTACTTAAACAAACGGCGAATAAACTGCATTACCATATAGAAACCGCAAAATAAAACATTTTGACGAAAAAATGAAGGTAGGGGCCTGTGAGCGTCAAAACAGTGAAAACGCGATATTCGCGAGTTGAACTAATCTGTAGTGTTGCGGCCTGAGCAGCAGTGTGGCCAGGTTGGCCAGTGCGGGTCGGTGGTGCAGCACCTGATGCTCCCTGGCCCACGGTAACTATATACAACCAAATCATCTGCTCTCTGAAATTATGACTATTTATACTAAAACGAACGGCGAATAAACTGGATTACCATATAGAAACAGCAAAATAAAACATTTAGACGAAAAAAATGAAGGTAGGGGCTGGTGAGCGTCAAAACAGTGAAAACGCGATTTTCGCTATTTGAACTAATCTGTAGTGTTGCGGCCTGAGCAGCAGTGTGGCCAGGGTGGCCAGTGCGGTTCGGTGGTGCAGCACCTGATGCTCCCTGGCCCAAGGTAACAATATAAAACGAAAATCATCTGCTCCTTGAAATTATGACTATTTTACTATACAAACGGCGAATAAACCGGATAACCATATAGAAACAGCAAAATAAAACATTTTGACGAAAAAATGAAGGTTATGGCTGTGAGCGTCAAAACAATGAAACGCGATATTCGCTAGTTGAACTAATCTGTAGTGTTGCGGCCTGAGCAGCAGTGTGGCCAGGGTGGCCAGTGCGGGTCGGTGGTGCAAGAACTGATGCTCCCTGGCCCAAGGTAACTATATAAAACGAAAATCGTCTGCTCCTTGAAATTATGACTATTTTACTTAAACAAACGCTTATAAACCGGATAACCATATAGAATCAGCAAAATAAAACATTTTGCCGATAAAATGAAGGTAGGGGCTCTGAGCGTCAAATCAGTGAAAACGCGATATTCGCTAGTTGAACTAATCTGTAGTGTTGCGGCCTGAGCAGCAGTGTGGCCAGGGCGTCCAGTGCGGGTCGGTGGTGCAGCACCTGATGCTCCCTGGTCCAAGGTAACAATATAAAACGAAAATCATCTGCTCCTTGAAATTCTGACTATTTTACTTAAAGAAACGGCTTATAAACCGGATAACCATATAGAAACAGCAAAATAAAACATTTTGACGAAAAAATGAAGATAGGGGCTGTAAGCGTCAATAACAGTGAAAACGCGATATTCGCTAGTTGAACTAATCTTTAGTGTTGCGGCCTGAGCAGCAGTGTGGCCAGGGTGGCCAGTGCGGGTCGGGTGGTGCAGCACCTGATGCTCCCTGGCCCATGGTAACTATTTACAACCAAATCATCTGCTCTCTGAAATTATGACTATTTTACTTAAACAAACGGCGAATAAACTGATTACCATATAGAAAACAGCAAAATAAAACATTTTGACGAAAAAAATGAAGGTAGGGGCTGTGAGCGTCAAAACAGTGAAAACGCGATATTCACTAGTTGAACTAATCTGTAGTGTTGCGGCCTGAGCAGCAGTCTGGCCAGGGTGGCCAGTGCGTGTCGGTGGTGCAGCACCTCATGCCACCTGGCCCATGGTAACTATATACAACCAAATCATCTGCTCTCTGAAATTATGACTATTTTACTTAAACAAACGGCGAATCAACTGGATTACCATATAGAAACAGCAAAATAAAACATTTAGACGAAAAAAATGAAGGTCGGGGCTGTGAGCGTCAAAACAGTGAAAACGGGATATTCGCTAGTTGAACTAATCTGTAGTGTTGCGGCCTGAGCAGCAGAGTGGCCAGGGCGGCCAGTGCGGGTCGGTGGTGCAGCACCTGATGCTCCCTGGCCCAAGGTAACTATATAAAACGAAAATCATCTGCTCCTTGAAATTATGACTATTTTACTTAAACAAACGGCTTATAAACCGGATAACCATATAGAAAGAGCAAAATTAAAAGTTTTGACTTAAAAATGAAGGTAGGGGCTGTAAGCGTCAAGAACAGTGAAAACGCGATATTCGTTAGTTGAACTAATCTGTAATGTTGCGGCCTGAGCAGCAGTTTGGCCAGGGTGGCCAGTGCGGGTCGGTGGTGCAGCACCTGATGCTCCCTGGCCCATGGTAACTATATACAACCAAATCAACTGCTCTCTGAAATTATGACTATTTAACTTAAACAAACGGCGAATAAACTGGATTACCAAATAGAAAAAGCAAAATAAAACATTTTGACGAAAAAAATGAAGGTAGGGGCTGTGAGCGTCAAAACAGTGAAAACGCGATATTCGCTAGTTGAACTAATCTGTAGTGTTGCGGCCTGAGCAGCAGTCTGGCCAGGGTGGCCAGTGCGGGTCGGTGGTGCAGCACCTGATGCTCCCTGGCCCATGGTAACTATATACAACCAAAATCATCTGCTCTCTGAAATTATGACTATTTTACTTAAACAAACGGCGAATAAACTGGATTACCATATAGAAACAGCAAAATAAAACATTTTGACGAAAAAATGAAGGTAGGGGCTGTGAGCGTCAAAACAGTGAAAACGCGATATTCGCTAGTTGAACTAATCTGTAGTGTTTGCGGCCTGAGCAGCAGTGTGGCCAGGGTGGCCAGTGCGGGTCGGTGGTGCAGCACCTGATGCTCCCTGGCCCAAGGTAACAATATAAAACGAAAATCATCTGCTCCTTGAAATTATGACTATTTTACTTAAACAAACGGCGAATAAACTGGATTACCATATAGAAACAGCAAAATAAAACATTTTGACGAAAAAATGAAGGTTATGGCAGTGAGTGTCAAAACAATGAAAACGCGATATTCGCTAGTTGAACTAATCTGTAGTGTTGCGGCCTGAACAGCAGTGTGGCCAGGGTGGCCAGTGCGGGTCGGTGGTGCAGCACCTGATGCTCCCTGGCCCAAGGTAACAATATAAAACGAAAATCGTCTGCTCCTTGAAATTATGACTATTTTACTTAAACAAACGGCTTATAAACCGGATAACCATATAGAATCAGCAAAATAAAACATTTTGCCGAAAAAATGAAGGTAGGGGCTCTGAGCGTCAAATCAGTGAAAACGCGATATTCGCTAGTTGAACTAATCTGTAGAGTTGCGGCCTGAGCAGCAGTGTGGCCAGGGTGGCCAGTGCGGTTCGGTGGTGCACCACCTGATGCTCCCTTTCCCATGGTAACTATATAAAACCAAATCATCTGCTCTCTGAAATTATGACTATTTTACTTAAACAAACGGCGAATAAACTGGATTACCATATAGAAACAGCAAAATAAAACATTTTGACGAAAAAATGTAGGTAGGGGCTGTGAGCGTCAAAACAGTGAAAACGCGATATTCATTAGTTGAACTAATCTATAGTGTTGCGGGCCTGAGCAGCAGTGTGGCCAGGTTGGCCAGTGCGGGTCGGTGGTGCAGCACCTGATGCTCCCTGGCCCATGGTAACTATATACAACCAAATCATCTGCTCTCTAAAATTATGACTATTTAACTTAAACAAACGGCGAATAAACTGGATTACCATATAGAAACAGCAAAATAAAACATTTTGACGAAGAAATGAAGGTAGGGGCAGTGAGCGTTAAAAAAGTGGAAACGCGATATTCGCTAGTTGAACTAGTCTGTAGTGTTGCGGCCTGAGCAGCAGTGTGGTGCAGCACTTGATGCTCCCTTGCCCAAGGTAACAATATAAAACGAAAATCATCTGCTCCTTGAAATTATGACTATTTTACATAAACAAACGGCTTATAAACCGGATAACCATATAGAAACAGCAAAATAAAACATTTTGCCGAAAAAATGAAGGTAGGGGCTGTAAGCGTCAAGAGCAGTGAAAACGCGATATTCGCTAGTTGAACTAATCTGCAGTGTTGCGGCCTGAGCAGCAATGTGGCCAGGGCGGCCAGTGCGTGTCGGTGGTGCAGCACCTGATGCTCCCTGGCCCAAGGTAACAATATAAAACGAAAATCATCTGCTCCTTGAAATTATGACTATTTTACTTAAACAAACGGCTTATAAAGCGGATAACCATATAGAAACAGCAAAATAAAAAATTTTGACGAAAAAATGAAGGTAGGGGCTGTAATCGTCAAGAACAGTGAAAACGCGATATTCGCTAGTTGAACTAATCTGTAGTGTTGCGGCCTGAGCAGCAGTTTGGCCAGGGTGGCCAGTGCGGGTAGGTGGTGCAGCACCTGAAGCTCCCTGGCCCATGGTAACTATATACAACCAAATCATCTGCTCTCTGAAATTATGACTATTTAACTTAAACAAACGGCGAATAAACTGGATTACCATATAGAAACAGCAAAACAAAACATTTTGACGAGAAAAAAGAAGGTAGGGGCTGAGAGCGTCAAAACAGTGAAAACGCGATATTCGCTAGTTGAACTAATCTGTAGTGTTGCGGCCTGAGCAGCATTCTGGCCAGGGTGGCCAGTGCGGGTCGGTGGTGCAGCACCTGATGCTCCCTGGCCCATGGTAACTATATACAACCAAATCATCTGCTCTCTGAAATTATGACTATTTTACTTAAACAAACGGCGAATAAACTGGATTACCATATAGAAACAGCAAAATAAAACATTTTGACGAAAAAATGAAGGTAGGGGCTGTGAGCGTCAAAACAGTGAAAACGCGATATTCGCTAGTTGAACTAATCTGTAGTGTTGCGGCCTGAGCAGCAGTCTGGCCAGGGTGGCCAGTGCGGGTCCGTGGTGCAGCACCTGATGCTCCCTGGCCCAAGGTAACTATATACAACCAAATCATCTGCTCTCTGAAATTATGACTATTTTACTTAAACAAACGGCGAATAAACTGGATTCCCATATAGAAACATCAAAATAAAACATTTTGACGAAAAAATGAAGGTTATGGCTGTGAGCATCAAAACAATGAAAACGCGATATTCGCTAGTTGAACTAATCTGTAGTGTTGCGGCCTGAGCATCAGTGTGGCCAGGGTGGCCAGTGCGAGTCGGTGGTGCAGCACCTGATGCTCCCTGGCCCAAGGTAACAATATAAAAAGAAAATCATCTGCTCCTTGAAATTATGACTATTTTACTTAAACAAACGTCTTATAAACCGGATATCCATATAGAATCAGCAAAATAAGACATTTTGCCGAAAAAATGAAGGTAGGGGCTGTGAGCGTCAAATCAGTGAAATCGCGATATTCGCTAGTTGAACTAATCTGTAGTGTTGCGGCCTGAGCAGCAGTGTGGCCAGGGTGGCCAGTGCGGGTCGGTGGTGCACCACCTGATGCTCCCTGGCCCATGGTAACTATATACAACCAAATCATCTGCTCTCTGAAATTATGACTATTTTACTTAATCAAACGGCTTATAAAACGGATAACCATATAGAAACAGCAAAATAAAAAATTTTGACGAAAAAATGAAGGTAGGGGCTGTAAGCGTCAAGAACAGTGAAAACGCGATATTCGCTAGTTGAACTAATCTGTAGTGTTGCGGAGTGAGCAGCAGTGTGGCCAGGGCGGTCAGTGCGGGTCGGTGGTGCAGCACCTGATGCTCCCTGGCACAAGGTAACAATATAAAACGAAAATCGTCTGCTCCTTGAAATTATGACTATTTTACTTAAACAAACGGCTTTTTAACCGGATAACCATATAGAAACAGCAAAATAAAACATTTTGACGAAAAAATGAAGGTATGGGTTGTGAGCGTCAAAACAGTGAAAACGCGATATTCGCTAGTTGAAGTAATCTGTAGTGTTGCGGCCTGAGCAGCAGTGTGGCCAGGTTGGCCAGTGCGGGTCGGTGGTGCAGCACCTGATGCTCCCTGGCCCATGGTAACTCTATACAACCCAATCATCTGCTCTCTGAAATTATGACAATTTTACTTAAACAAACGGCGAATAAACTTGATTACCATATAGAAACAGCAAAATAAAACATTTTGACGAAAAATGAATGTAGGGGCTGTGAGCGTCAAATCAGTGAAAACGCGATATTCGCTTGTTGAACTAATCTGTAGTGTTGCGCCCTGAGCAGCAGTGTGGCCAGGGTGGCCAGTGCGGGTCGTTGGTGCAGCACCTGATGCTCCCTGGCACAAGGTAACAATATAAAACGAAAATCATCTGCTCCTTGAAATTATGACTATTTTACTTAAACAAACGGCTTATAAACCGGATAACCATATAGAATCAGCAAAATAAAACATTATGCCGAAAAAATGAAGGTAGGGGCTGTGAGCGTCAAAACAGTGAAAACGCGATATTCGCTAGTTGAACTAATCTGTAGTGTTGCGGCCTGAGCAGCAGTGTGGCCAGGTTGGCCAGTGCGGGGCGGTGGTGCAGCACCTGATGCTCCCTGGCCCATGGTAACTATATACAACCAAATCATCTGCTCTCTGAAATTATGACTATTTTACTAAAACGAACGGCGAATAAATTGGATTACCATATAGAAACAGCAAAATAAAACATTTTGACGAAAAAATGAAGGTAGGGGCTGTGTGCGTCAAAACAGTGAAAACGCGATATTCGCTATTTGAACTAATCTGTAGTGTTGCGGCCTGAGCAGCAGTGTGGCCAGGTTGGCCAGTGCGGGTCGGTGGTGCAGCACCTGATGCTCCCTGGCCCATGGTAACTATATACAACCAAATCATCTGCTTTCTGAAATTAGGACTATTTTACTTAAACAAACGGCGAATAAACTGCATTACCATATAGAAACAGCAAAATAAAACATTTTGACGAAAAAATGAAGGTAGGGGCTGTGAGCGTCAAAACAGTGAAAACGCAATATTCGCTAGTTGTACTAATCTGTAGTGTTGCGGCCTGAGCAGCAGTGTGGCCAGGTTGGCCAGTGCGGGGCGGTGGTGCAGCACCTGATGCTCCCTGGCCCATGGTAACTATATACAACCAAATCATCTGCTCTCTGAAATTATGACTATTTTACTAAAACGAACGGCGAATAAATTGGATTACCATATAGAAACAGCAAAATAAAACATTTTGACGAAAAAATGAAGGTAGGGGCTGTGTGCGTCAAAACAGTGAAAACGCGATATTCGCTATTTGAACTAATCTGTAGTGTTGCGGCCTGAGCAGCAGTGTGGCCAGGGTGGCCAGTGCGGGTCGTTGGTGCAGCACCTGATGCTCCCTGGCCCAAGGTAACAATATAAAACGAAAATCATCTGCTCCTTGAAATTATGACAATTTTACTTTAACAAACGGCGAATAAACTGGATTACCATATAGAAACAGCAAAATAAAACATTTTGACGAAAAAATGAAGGTAGGGGCAGTGAGCGTTAAAAAAGTGGAAACGCGATATTCGCTAGTTGAACTAGTCTGTAGTGTTGCTGCCTGAGCAGCAGTGTGGTGCAGCACTTGATGCTCCCTTGCCCAAGGTAACAATATAAAACGAAAATCATCTGCTCCTTGAAATTATGACTATTTTACTTAAACAAACGGCTTATAAACCGGATAACCATATAGAAACAGCAAAATAAAACATTTTGACGAAAAAATGAAGGTAGGGGCTGTGACAGTGAAAACGCGATATTCGCTAGTTGAACTAATCTGTAGTGTTGCGGCCTGAGCAGCAGGGCGGCCATTGCGTGTCGGTGGTGCAGCACCTGATGCTCCCTGGCCCAAGGTAACAATATAAAAAGAAAATCATCTGCTCCTTGAAATTATGACTATTTTACTTAAACAAACGTCTTATAAACCGGATATCCATATAGAATCAGCAAAATAAGACATTTTGCCAAAAAAATGAAGGTAGGGGCTGTGAGAGTCAAATCAGTGAAAACGCGATATTCGCTAGTTGAACTAATCTGTAGTGTTGCGGCCTGAGCAGCAGTGTGGCCAGGGTGGCCAGTGCGGGTCGGTGGTGCACCACCTGATGCTCCCTGGCCCATGGTAACTATATACAACCAAATCATCTGCTCTCTGAAATTATGACTATTTTACTTAAACAAACGGCTTATAAACCGGATAACCATATAGAAACAGCAAAATAAACATTTTACCGAAAAAATGAAGGTAGGGGCTGTAAGCGTCAAGAACAGTGAAAACGCGATATTCGCTAGTTGAACTAATCTGTAGTGTTGCGGCCTGAGCAGCAGTGTGGCCAGGGCGGTCAGTGCGGGTCGGTGGTGCAGCACCTGATGCTCCCTGGCACAAGGTAACAATATAAAACGAAAATCGTCTGCTCCTTGAAATTATGACTATTTTACTTAAACAAACGGCTTTTTAACCGGATAACCATATAGAAACAGCAAAATAAAACATTTTGACGAAAAAATGAAGGTATGGGTTGTGAGCGTCAAAACAGTGAAAACGCGATATTCGCTAGTTGAAGTAATCTGTAGTGTTGCGGCCTGAGCAGCAGTGTGGCCAGGTTGGCCAGTGCGGGTCGGTGGTGCAGCACCTGATGCTCCCTGGTCCAAGGTAACAATATAAAACGAAAATCATCTGCTCCTTGAAATTCTGACTATTTTACTTAAAGAAACGGCTTATAAACCGGATAACCATATAGAAACAGCAAAATAAAACATTTTGACGAAAAAATGAAGATAGGGGCTGTAAGCGTCAATAACAGTGAAAACGCGATATTCGCTAGTTGAACTAATCTTTAGTGTTGCGGCCTGAACAGCAGTGTGGCCAGGGTGGCCAGTGCGGGTCGGTGGTGCAGCACCTGATGCTCCCTGGCCCATGGTAACTATTTACAACCAAATCATCTGCTCTCTGAAATTATGACTATTTTACTTAAACAAACGGCGAATAAACTGGATTACCATATAGAAACAGCAAAATAAAACATTTTGACGAAAAAATGAAGGTAGGGGCTGTGAGCGTCAAAACAGTGAAAACGCGATATTCACTAGTTGAACTAATCTGTAGTGTTGTGGCCTGAGCAGCAGTCTGGCCAGGGTGGCCAGTGCGGGTCGGTGGTGCAGCACCTCATGCCACCTGGCCCATGGTAACTATATACAACCAAATCATCTTTTCTCTGAAATTATGACTATTTTACTTAAACAAACGGCGAATCAACTGGATTACCATATAGAAACAGCAAAATAAAACATTTTGACGAAAAAATGAAGGTCGGGGCTGTGAGCGTCAAAACAGTGAAAACGGGATATTCGCTAGTTGAACTAATCTGTAGTGTTGCGGCCTGAGCAGCAGAGTGGCCAGGGCGGCCAGTGCGGGTCGGTGGTGCAGCACCTGATGCTCCCTGGCCCAAGGTAACTATATAAAACGAAAATCATCTGCTCCTTGAAATTATGACTATTTTACTTAAACAAACGGCTTATAAACCGGATAACCATATAGAAAGAGCAAAATTAAAAGTTTTGACTTAAAAATGAAGGTAGGGGCTGTAAGCGTCAAGAACAGTGAAAACGCGATATTCGTTAGTTGAACTAATCTGTAATGTTGCGGCTCTGAGCAGCAGTTTGGCCAGGGTGGCCAGTGCGGGTCGGTGGTGCAGCACCTGATGCTCCCTGGCCCATGGTAACTATATACAACCAAATCAACTGCTCTCTGAAATTATGACTATTTAACTTAAACAAACGGCGAATAAACTGGATTACCAAATAGAAAAAGCAAAATAAAACATTTTGACGAAAAAATGAAGGTAGGGGCTGTGAGCGTCAAAACAGTGAAAACGCGATATTCGCTAGTTGAACTAATCTGTAGTGTTGCGGCCTGAGCAGCAGTCTGGCCAGGGTGGCCAGTGCGGGTCGGTGGTGCAGCACCTGATGCTCCCTGGCCCATGGTAACTATATACAACCAAATCATCTGCTCTCTGAAATTATGACTATTTTACTTAAACAAACGGCGAATAAACTGGATTACCATATAGAAACAGCAAAATAAAACATTTTGACGAAAAAATGAAGGTAGGGGCTGTGAGCGTCAAAAAAGTGAAAACGCGATATTCGCTAGTTGAACTAATCTGTAGTGTTGCGGCCTGAGCAGCAGTGTGGCCAGGGTGGCCAGTGCGGGTCGGTGGTGCAGCACCTGATGCTCCCTGGCCCAAGGTAACAATATAAAACGAAAATCATCTGCTCCTTGAAATTATGACTATTTTACTTAAACAAACGGCGAATAAACTGGATTACCATATAGAAACAGCAAAATAAAACATTTTGACGAAAAAATGAAGGTTATGGCAGTGAGTGTCAAAACAATGAAAACGCGATATTCGCTAGTTGAACTAATCTGTAGTGTTGCGGCCTGAACAGCAGTGTGGCCAGGGTGGCCAGTGCGGGTCGGTGGTGCAGCACCTGATGCTCCCTGGCCCAAGGTAACAATATAAAACGAAAATCGTCTGCTCCTTGAAATTATGACTATTTTACTTAAACAAACGGCTTATAAACCGGATAACCATATAGAATCAGCAAAATAAAACATTTTGCCGAAAAAATGAAGGTAGGGGCTCTGAGGGTCAAATCAGTGAAAACGCGATATTCGCTAGTTGAACTAATCTGTAGAGTTGCGGCCTCAGCAGCAGTGTGGCCAGGGTGGCCAGTGCGGTTCGGTGGTGCACCACCTGATGCTCCCTTTCCCATGGTAACTATATACAACCAAATCATCTGCTCTCTGAAATTATGACTATTTTACTTAAACAAACGGCGAATAAACTGGATTACCATATAGAAACAGCAAAATAAAACATTTTGACGAAAAAAATGTAGGTAGGGGCTGTGAGCGTCAAAACAGTGAAAACGCGATATTCATTAGTTGAACTAATCTATAGTGTTGCGGCCTGAGCAGCAGTGTGGCCAGGTTGGCCAGTGCGGGTCGGTGGTGCAGCACCTGATGCTCCCTGGCCCATGGTAACTATATACAACCAAATCATCTGCTCTCTAAAATTATGACTATTTAACTTAAACAAACGGCGAATAAACTGGATTACCATATAGAAACAGCAAAATAAAACATTTTTGACGAAGAAATGAAGGTAGGGGCAGTGAGCGTTAAAAAAGTGGAAACGCGATATTCGCTAGTTGAACTAGTCTGTAGTGTTGCGGCCTGAGCAGCAGTGTGGTGCAGCACTTGATGCTCCCTTGCCCAAGGTAACAATATAAAACGAAAATCATCTGCTCCTTGAAATTATGACTATTTTACTTAAACAAACGGCTTATAAACCGGATAACCATATAGAAACAGCAAAATAAAACATTTTGCCGAAAAAATGAAGGTAGGGGCTGTAAGCGTCAAGAGCAGTGAAAACGCGATATTCGCTAGTTGAACTAATCTGCAGTGTTGCGGCCTGAGCAGCAATGTGGCCAGGGCGGCCAGTGCGTGTCGGTGGTGCAGCACCTGATGCTCCCTGGCCCAAGGTAACAATATAAAACGAAAATCATCTGCTCCTTGAAATTATGACTATTTTACTTAAACAAACGGCTTATAAAGCAGATAACCATATAGAAACAGCAAAATAAAAAATTTTGACGAAAAAATGAAGGTAGGGGCTGTAATCGTCAAGAACAGTGAAAACGCGATATTCGCTAGTTGAACTAATCTGTAGTGTTGCGGCCTGAGCAGCAGTTTGGCCAGGGTGGCCAGTGCGGGTAGGTGGTGCAGCACCTGAAGCTCCCTGGCCCATGGTAACTATATACAACCAAATCATCTGCTCTCTGAAATTATGACTATTTAACTTAAACAAACGGCGAATAAACTGGATTACCATATAGAAACAGCAAAACAAAACATTTTGACGAGAAAAAAGATGGTAGGGGCTGAGAGCGTCAAAACAGTGAAAACGCGATATTCGCTAGTTGAACTAATCTGTAGTGTTGCGGCCTGAGCAGCAGTCTGGCCAGGGTGGCCAGTGCGGGTCGGTGGTGCAGCACCTGATGCTCCCTGGCCCATGGTAACTATATACAACCAAATCATCTGCTCTCTGAAATTATGACTATTTTACTTAAACAAACGGCGAATAAACTGGATTACCATATAGAAACAGCAAAATAAAACATTTTGACGAAAAAATGAAGGTAGGGGCTGTGAGCGTCAAAACAGTGAAAACGCGATATTCGCTAGTTGAACTAATCTGTAGTGTTGCGGCCTGAGCAGCAGTCTGGCCAGGGTGGCCAGTGCGGGTCCGTGGTGCAGCACCTGATGCTCCATGGCCCAAGGTAACTATATACAACCAAATCATCTGCTCTCTGAAATTATGACTATTTTACTTAAACAAACGGCGAATAAACTGGATTCCCATATAGAAACATCAAAATAAAACATTTTGACGAAAAAATGAAGGTTATGGCTGTGAGCATCAAAACAATGAAAACGCGATATTCGCTAGTTGAACTAATCTGTAGTGTTGCGGCCTGAGCATCAGTGTGGCCAGGGGTGGCCAGTGCGAGTCGGTGGTGCAGCACCTGATGCTCCCTGGCCCAAGGTAACAATATAAAAAGAAAATCATCTGCTCCTTGAAATTATGACTATTTTACTTAAACAAACGTCTTATAAACCGGATATCCATATAGAATCAGCAAAATAAGGACATTTTTGCCGAAAAAAATGAAGGTAGGGGGCTGTGAGCGTCAAATCAGTGAAATCGCGATATTCGCTAGTTGAACTAATCTGTAGTGTTGCGGCCTGAGCAGCAGTGTGGCCAGGGTGGCCAGTGCGGGTCGGTGGTGCACCACCTGATGCTCCCTGGCCCATGGTAACTATATACAACCAAATCATCTGCTCTCTGAAATTATGACTATTTTACTTAATCAAACGGCTTATAAAACGGATAACCATATAGAAACAGCAAAATAAAAAATTTTGACGAAAAAATGAAGGTAGGGGCTGTAAGCGTCAAGAACAGTGAAAACGCGATATTCGCTAGTTGAACTAATCTGTAGTGTTGCGGAGTGAGCAGCAGTGTGGCCAGGGCGGTCAGTGCGGGTCGGTGGTGCAGCACCTGATGCTCCCTGGCACAAGGTAACAATATAAAACGAAAATCGTCTGCTCCTTGAAATTATGACTATTTTACTTAAACAAACGGCTTTTTAACCGGATAACCATATAGAAACAGCAAAATAAAACATTTTGACGAAAAAATGAAGGTATGGGTTGTGAGCGTCAAAACAGTGAAAACGCGATATTCGCTAGTTGAAGTAATCTGTAGTGTTGCGGCCTGAGCAGCAGTGTGGCCAGGTTGGCCAGTGCGGGTCGGTGGTGCAGCACCTGATGCTCCCTGGCCATGGTAACTCTATACAACCCAATCATCTGCTCTCTGAAATTATGACAATTTTACTTAAACAAACGGCGAATAAACTTGATTACCATATAGAAACAGCAAAATAAAACATTTTGACGAAAAATGAATGTAGGGGCTGTGAGCGACAAATCAGTGAAAACGCGATATTCGCTTGTTGAAATAATCTGTAGTGTTGCGCCCTGAGCAGCAGTGTGGCCAGGGTGGCCAGTGCGGGTCGTTGGTGCAGCACCTGATGCTCCCTGGCACAAGGTAACAATATAAAACGAAAATCATCTGCTCCTTGAAATTATGACTATTTTACTTAAACAAACGGCTTATAAACCGGATAACCATATAGAATCAGCAAAATAAAACATTTTGCCGAAAAAATGAAGGTAGGGGCTGTGAGCGTCAAAACAGTGAAAACGCGATATTCGCTAGTTGAACTAATCTGTAGTGTTGCGGCCTGAGCAGCAGTGTGGCCAGGTTGGCCAGTGCGGGGCGGTGGTGCAGCACCTGATGCTCCCTGGCCCATGGTAACTATATACAACCAAATCATCTGCTCTCTGAAATTATGACTATTTTACTAAAACGAACGGCGAATAAATTGGATTACCATATAGAAACAGCAAAATAAAACATTTTGACGAAAAAATGAAGGTAGGGGCTGTGTGCGTCAAAACAGTGAAAACGCGATATTCGCTATTTGAACTAATCTGTAGTGTTGCGGCCTGAGCAGCAGTGTGGCCAGGTTGGCCAGTGCGGGTCGGTGGTGCAGCACCTGATGCTCCCTGGCCCATGGTAACTATATACAACCAAATCATCTGCTTTCTGAAATTAGGACTATTTTACTTAAACAAACGGCGAATAAACTGCATTACCATATAGAAACAGCAAAATAAAACATTTTGACGACAAAATGAAGGTAGGGGCTGTGAGCGTCAAAACAGTGAAAACGCAATATTCGCTAGTTGTACTAATCTGTAGTGTTGCGGCCTGAGCAGCAGTGTGGCCAGGTTGGCCAGTGCGGGGCGGTGGTGCAGCACCTGATGCTCCCTGGCCCATGGTAACTATATACAACCAAATCATCTGCTCTCTGAAATTATGACTATTTTACTAAAACGAACGGCGAATAAATTGGATTACCATATAGAAACAGCAAAATAAAACATTTTGACGAAAAAATGAAGGTAGGGGCTGGTGTGCGTCAAAACAGTGAAAACGCGATATTCGCTATTTGAACTAATCTGTAGTGTTGCGGCCTGAGCAGCAGTGTGGCCAGGGTGGCCAGTGCGGGTCGTTGGTGCAGCACCTGATGCTCCCTGGCCCAAGGTAACAATATAAAACGAAAATCATCTGCTCCTTGAAATTATGACAATTTTACTTTAACAAACGGCGAATAAACTGGATTACCATATAGAAACAGCAAAATAAAACATTTTGACGAAAAAATGAAGGTAGGGGCAGTGAGCGTTAAAAAAGTGGAAACGCGATATTCGCTAGTTGAACTAGTCTGTAGTGTTGCGGCCTGAGCAGCAGTGTGGTGCAGCACTTGATGCTCCCTTGCCCAAGGTAACAATATAAAACGAAAATCATCTGCTCCTTGAAATTATGACTATTTTACTTAAACAAACGGCTTATAAACCGGATAACCATATAGAAACAGCAAAATAAAACATTTTGACGAAAAAATGAAGGTAGGGGCTGTGACAGTGAAAACGCGATATTCGCTAGTTGAACTAATCTGTAGTGTTGCGGCCTGAGCAGCAGGGCGGCCATTGCGTGTCGGTGGTGCAGCACCTGATGCTCCCTGGCCCAAGGTAACAATATAAAAAGAAAATCATCTGCTCCTTGAAATTATGACTATTTTACTTAAACAAACGTCTTATAAACCGGATATCCATATAGAATCAGCAAAATAAGACATTTTGCCGAAAAAATGAAGGTAGGGGCTGTGAGAGTCAAATCAGTGAAAACGCGATATTCGCTAGTTGAACTAATCTGTAGTGTTGCGGCCTGAGCAGCAGTGTGGCCAGGGTGGCCAGTGCGGGTCGGTGGTGCACCACCTGATGCTCCCTGGCCCATGGTAACTATATACAACCAAATCATCTGCTCTCTGAAATTATGACTATTTTACTTAAACAAACGGCTTATAAACCGGATAACCATATAGAAACAGCAAAATAAACATTTTACCGAAAAAATGAAGGTAGGGGCTGTAAGCGTCAAGAACAGTGAAAACGCGATATTCGCTAGTTGAACTAATCTGTAGTGTTGCGGCCTGAGCAGCAGTGTGGCCAGGGCGTCCAGTACGGGTCGGTGGTGCAGCACCTGATGCTCCCTGGCACAAGGTAACAATATAAAACGAAAATCGTCTGCTCCTTGAAATTATGACTATTTTACTTAAACAAACGGCTTTTTAACCGGATAACCATATAGAAACAGCAAAATAAAACATTTTGACGAAAAAATGAAGGTATGGGTTGTGAGCGTCAAAACAGTGAAAACGCGATATTCGCTAGTTGAAGTAATCTGTAGTGTTGCGGCCTGAGCAGCAGTGTGGCCAGGTTGGCCAGTGCGGGTCGGTGGTGCAGCACCTGATGCTCCCTGGCCCATGGTAACTCTATACAACCAAATCATCTGCTCTCTGAAATTATGACTATTTTACTAAAACGAACGGCGAATAAATTGGATTACCATATAGAAACAGCAAAATAAAACATTTTGACGATGAAGGTAGGGGCTGTGTGCGTCAAAACAGTGAAAACGCGATATTCGCTATTTGAACTAATCTGTAGTGTTGCGGCCTGAGCAGCAGTGTGGCCAGGGTGGCCAGTGCGGGTCGTTGGTGCAGCACCTGATGCTCCCTGGCCCATGGTAACTATATACAACCAAATCATCTGCTCTCTGAAATTATGACTATTTTACTAAAACGAACGGCGAATAAATTGGATTACCATATAGAAACAGCAAAATAAAACATTTTGACGAAAAAATGAAGGTAGGGGCTGTGAGCGTCAAAACAGTGAAAACGCGATATTCGCTAGTTGTACTAATCTGTAGTGTTGCAGCCTGAGCAGCAGTGTGGCCAGGTTGGCCAGTGCGGGTCGGTGGTGCAGCACCTGATGCTCCCTGGCCCATGGTAACTATATACAACCAAATCATCTGCTCTCTGAAATTATGACTATTTTACTAAAACGAACGGCGAATAAATTGGATTACCATATAGAAACAGCAAAATAAAACATTTTGACGAAAAAATGAAGGTAGGGGCTGTGTGCGTCAAAACAGTGAAAACGCGATATTCGCTAGTTGTACTAATCTGTAGTGTTGCAGCCTGAGCAGCAGTGTGGCCAGGTTGGCCAGTGCGGGTCGGTGGTGCAGCACCTGATGCTCCCTGGCCCATGGTAACTATATACAACCAAATCATCTGCTCTCTGAAATTATGACTATTTTACTAAAACGAACGGCGAATAAATTGGATTACCATATAGAAACAGCAAAATAAAACATTTTGACGAAAAAATGAAGGTAGGGGCTGTGAGCGTCAAAACAGTGAAAACGCAATATTCGCTAGTTGTACTAATCTGTAGTGTTGCAGCCTGAGCAGCAGTGTGGCCAGGTTGGCCAGTGCGGGTCGGTGGTGCAGCACCTGATGCTCCCTGGCCCATGGTAACTATATACAACCAAATCATCTGCTCTCTGAAATTATGACTATTTTACTAAAACGAACGGCGAATAAATTGGATTACCATATAGAAACAGCAAAATAAAACATTTTGACGAAAAAATGAAGGTAGGGGCTGTGTGCGTCAAAACAGTGAAAACGCGATATTCGCTATTTGAACTAATCTGTAGTGTTGCCGCCTGAGCAGCAGTGTGGCCAGGGTGGCCAGTGCGGGTCGTTGGTGCAGCACCTGATGCTCCCTGGCCCAAGGTAACAATATAAAACGAAAATCATCTGCTCCTTGAAATTATGACAATTTTACTTTAACAAACGGCGAATAAACTGGATTACCATATAGAAACAGCAAAATAAAACATTTTGACGAAAAAATGAAGGTAGGGGCAGTGAGCGTTAAAAAAGTGGAAACGCGATATTCGCTAGTTGAACTAGTCTGTAGTGTTGCGGCCTGAGCAGCAGTGTGGTGCAGCACTTGATGCTCCCTTGCCCAAGGTAACAATATAAAACGAAAATCATCTGCTCCTTGAAATTATGACTATTTTACTTAAACAAACGGCTTATAAACCGGATAACCATATAGAAACAGCAAAATAAAACATTTTGACGAAAAAATGAAGGTAGGGGCTGTGACAGTGAAAACGCGATATTCGCTAGTTGAACTAATCTGTAGTGTTGCGGCCTGAGCAGCAGGGCGGCCATTGCGTGTCGGTGGTGCAGCACCTGATGCTCCCTGGCCCAAGGTAACAATATAAAAAGAAAATCATCTGCTCCTTGAAATTATGACTATTTTACTTTAACAAACGTCTTATAAACCGGATATCCATATAGAATCAGCAAAATAAGACATTTTGCCGAAAAAATGAAGGTAGGGGCTGTGAGAGTCAAATCAGTGAAAACGCGATATTCGCTAGTTGAACTAATCTGTAGTGTTGCGGCCTGAGCAGCAGTGTGGCCAGGGTGGCCAGTGCGGGTCGGTGGTGCACCACCTGATGCTCCCTGGCCCATGGTAACTATATACAACCAAATCATCTGCTCTCTGAAATTATGACTATTTTACTTAAACAAACGGCTTATAAACCGGATAACCATATAGAAACAGCAAAATAAACATTTTACCGAAAAAATGAAGGTAGGGGCTGTAAGCGTCAAGAACAGTGAAAACGCGATATTCGCTAGTTAAACTAATCTGTAGTGTTGCGGCCTGAGCAGCAGTGTGGCCAGGGTGGCCAGTGCGGGTCGGTGGTGCAGCACCTGATGCTCCCTGGCCCATGGTAACTATATACAACCAAATCATCTGCTCTCTGAAATTATGACTATTTTACTTAAACAAACGGCGAATAAACTGGATTGCCATATAGAAACAGCAAAATAAAACATTTTGACGAAAAAATGAAGGTTATGGCTGTGAGCATCAAAACAATGAAAGCGCGATATTCGCTAGTTGAACTAATCTGTAGTGTTGCGGCCTGAGCATCAGTGTGGCCAGGGTGGCCAGTGCGAGTCGGTGGTGCAGCACCTGATGCTCCCTGGCCCAAGATAACAATATATAACGAAAATCATCTGCTCCTTGAAATTATGACTATTTTACTTAAACAAACGGCTTATAAACCGGATATCCATATAGAATCAGCAAAATAAGACATTTTGCCGAAAAAATGAAGGTAGGTGCTGTGAGCGTCAAATCAGTGAAAACGCGATATTCGCTAGTTGAACTAATCTGTAGTGTTGCGGCCTGAGCAGCAGTGTGGCCAGGGTGGCCAGTGCGGGTCGGTGGTGCACCACCTGATGCTCCCTGGCCCATGGTAACTATATACAACCAAATCATCTGCTCTCTGAAATTATGACTCTTTTACTTAAACAAACGGCTTATAAACCGGATAACCATATAGAAAGAGCAAAATAAACATTTTGCCGAAAAAATGAAGGTAGGGGCTGTAAGCGTCAAGAACAGTGAAAACGCGACATTCGCTAGTTAAACTAATCTGTAGTGTTGCGGCCTGAGCAGCAGTGTGGCCAGGGTGGCCAGTGCGGGTCGGTGGTGCAGCACCTGATGCTCCCTGGCCCATGGTAACTATATACAACCAAATCATCTGCTCTCTGGAATTATGACTATTTTACTTAAACAAACGGCGAATAAACTCGATTACCATATAGAAACAGCAAAATAAAACATTTTGACGAAAAAATGAAGGTAGGGGCTGTGACAGTGAAAACGCGATATTCGCTAGTTGAACTAATCTGTAGTGTTGCGGCCTGAGCAGCAGGGCGGCCATTGCGGTGTCGGTGGTGCAGCACCTGATGCTCCCTGGCCCAAGGTAACAATATAAAACGAAAATCATCTGCTCCTTGAAATTATGACTATTTTACTTAAACAAACGGCTTATAAACCGGATAACCATATAGAAACAGCAAAATAAAAAATTTTGACGAAAAAATGAAGGTAGGGGCTTTAAGCGTCAAGAACAGTGAAAACGCGATATTCGCTAGTTGAACTAATCTGTAGTGTTGCGGCCTGAGCAGCAGTTTGGCCAGGGTGGCCATTGCGGGTCGGTTGTGCAGCACCTGATGCTCCCTGGCCCATGGTAACTATATACAACCAAATCATCTGCTCTCTGAAATTATGACTATTTTACTTAAACAAACGGCGAATAAACTCGATTACCATATAGAAACAGCAAAATAAATCATTTTGACGAAAAAATGAAGGTAGGGGTTGTGAGCGTCAAAACAGTGAAAACGCGATATTCGCTAGTTGAACTAATCTGTAGTGTTGCGGCCTGGGCAGCAGTGTGGCCAGGGCGGCCAGTGCGGGTCGGTGATGCAGCACCTGATGCTCCCTGGCCCATGGTAACTGTATACAACCAAATCATCTGCTCTCTGAAATTATGACTATTTTACTTAAACAAACGGCGAATAAACTGGATTACCATATAGAAACAACAAAATAAAACATTTAGACAAAAAATTAAGGTAGGGGCTGTGAGCGTCAAAACAGTGAAAACGCGATATTCGCTAGTTGAACTAATCTGTAGTGTTGCGGCCTGAGCAGCAGTGTGGCCAGGGCGTCCAGTGCGGGTCGGTGGTGCAGCACCTGATGCTCCCTGGTCCAAGGTAATAATATAAAACGAAAATCATCTGCTCCTTGAAATACTGACTATTTTACTTAAAGAAACGGCTTATAAACCGGATAACCAAATTGAAACAGCAAAATAAAACATTTTGACGAAAAAATGAAGGTAGGGGCTGTGAGCGTCAAAACAGTGAAAACGCGATATTCGCTAGTTGATTTAATCTGTAGTGTTGCGGCCTGAGCAGCAGTGTGGCCAGGGTGGCCAGTGCGTGTCTGTGGTGCAGCACCTGATGCTCCCTGGCCCAAGGTAACAATATAAAACGAAAATCATCTGCTCCTTGAAATTATGACTCTTTTACTTAAACAAACGGCTTATAAACCGGATAACCATATAGACACAGCAAAATAAAAAATTTTGACGTAAAAATGAAGGTAGGGCTGTAAGCGTCAAGAACAGTGACAACGCGATATTCGCTAGTTGAACTAATCTGTAGTGTTGCGGCCTGAGCAGCAGCTTGGCCAGGGGTGGCCAGTGCGGGTCGGTGGTGCAGCACCTGATTCTCCCTGGCCCATCGTAACTACATACAACCAAATCATCTGCTCTCTGAAATTATGACTATTTTACTTAAACAAACGGCGAATAAACTGGATTACCATATAGAAACAGATAAATAAAACATTTTGACGAAAAAATGAAGGTAGGGGCTGTGAGCGTCAAAACAGTGAAAACGCGATATTCACTAGTTGAACTAATCTGTAGTGTTGCGGCCTGAGCAGCAGTCTGGCCATGGTGGCCAGTGCGGGTCGGTGGTGCAGCACCTCATGCTCCCTGGCCCATGGTAACTATATACAACCTAATCATCTGCTCTCTGAAATAATGGCTATTTTACTTAAACAAACGGCGAATCAACTGGATTACCATATAGAAACAGCAAAATAAAACATTTTGACGAAAAAATGAAGGTCGGGGCTGTGAGCGTCAAAACAGTGAAAACGCGATATTCGCTAGTTGAACTAATCTGTAGTGTTGCGGCCTGAGCAGCAGTGTGGCCAGGGCGGCCAGTGCGGGTCGGTGGTGCAGCACCTGATTCTCCCTGGCCCAAGGTAACAATATAAAAAGAAAATCATCTGCTCCTTGAAATTATGACTATTTTACTTAAACAAACGTCTTATAAACCGGATATCCATATAGAATCAGCAAAATAAGACATTTTGCCGAAAAAATGAAGGTAGGGGCTGTGAGCGTCAAATCAGTGAAAACGCGATATTCGCTAGTTGAACTAATCTGTAGTGTTGCGGCGCTGAGCAGCAGTGTGGCCAGGGTGGCCAGTGCGGGTCGGTGGTGCACCACCTGATGCTCCCTGGCTCATGGTAACTATATACAACCAAATCATCTGCTCTCTGAAATTATGACTATTTTACTTAAACAAACGGCTTATAAACCGGATAACCATATAGAAACAGCAAAATAAACATTTTACCGAAAAAATGAAGGTAGGGGCTGTAAGCGTCAAGAACAGTGAAAACGCGATATTCGCTAGTTAAACTAATCTGTAGTGTTGCGGCCTGAGCAGCAGTGTGGCCAGGGTGGCCAGTGCGGGTCGGTGGTGCAGCACCTGATGCTCCCTGGCCCAAGGTAACAATATAAAACGAAAATCATCTGCTCCTTGAAATTATGACTATTTTACTTAAACAAACGGCTTATAAACCGGATAACCATATAGAAACAGCAAAATAAAAAATTTTGACGAAAAAATGAAGGTAGGGGCTTTAAGCGTCAAGAACAGTGAAAACGCGATATTCGCTAGTTGAACTAATCTGTAGTGTTGCGGCCTGAGCAGCAGTTTGGCCAGGGTGGCCAGTGCGGGTCGGTTGTGCAGCACCTGATGCTCCCTGGCCCATGGTAACTATATACAACCAAATCATCTGCTCTCTGAAATTATGACTATTTTACTTAAACAAACGGCGAATAAACTCGATTACCATATAGAAACAGCAAAATAAATCATTTTGACGAAAAAATGAAGGTAGGGGCTGTGAGCGTCAAAACAGTGAAAACGCGATATTCGCTAGTTGAACTAATCTGTAGTGTTGCGGCCTGGGCAGCAGTGTGGCCAGGGCGGCCAGTGCGGGTCGGTGATGCAGCACCTGATGCTCCCTGGCCCATGGTAACTATATACAACCAAATCATCTGCTCTCTGAAATTATGACTATTTTACTTAAACAAACGGCGAATAAACTGGATTACATTATTGAAACAACAAAATTAAACATTTAGACAAAAAATTAAGGTAGGGGCTTTAAGCGTCAAGAACAGTGAAAACGCGATATTCGCTAGTTGAACTAATCTGTAGTGTTGCGGCCTGAGCAGCAGTTTGGCCAGGGTGGCCAGTGCGGGTCGGTTGTGCAGCACCTGATGCTCCCTGGCCCATGGTAACTATATACAACCAAATCATCTGCTCTCTGAAATTATGACTATTTTACTTAAACAAACGGCGAATAAACTCGATTACCATATAGAAACAGCAAAATAAATCATTTTGACGAAAAAATGAAGGTAGGGGCTGTGAGCGTCAAAACAGTGAAAACGCGATATTCGCTAGTTGAACTAATCTGTAGTGTTGCGGCCTGGGCAGCAGTGTGGCCAGGGCGGCCAGTGCGGGTCGGTGATGCAGCACCTGATGCTCCCTGGCCCATGGTAACTATATACAACCAAATCATCTGCTCTCTGAAATTATGACTATTTTACTTAAACAAACGGCGAATAAACTGGATTACATTATTTAAACAACAAAATTAAACATTTAGACAAAAAATTAAGGTAGGGGCTGTGAGCGTCAAAACAGTGAAAACGCTATATTCGCTAGTTGAACTAATCTGTAGTGTTGCGGCCTGAGCAGCAGTGTGGCCAGGGCGTCCAGTGCGGGTCGGTGGTGCAGCACCTGATGCTCCCTGGTCCAAGGTAATAATATAAAACGAAAATCATCTGCTCCTTGAAATACTGACTAATTTACTTAAAGAAACGTCTTATAAACCGGATAACCATATAGAAACAGCAAAATAAAACATTTTGACGAAAAAATGAAGGTAGGGGCTGTAAGCGTCAAGAACAGTGAAAACGCGATATTCGCTAGTTGAACTAATCTGTAGTGTTGCGGCCTGAGCAGCAGTGTGGCCAGGGTGGTCAGTGCGGGTCGGTGGTGCAGCACCTGTTGCTCCCTGGCCCATGGTAACTATATACAACCAAATCATCTGCTCTCTGAAATTATGACTATTTTACTTAAACAAACCGCGAATAAACTGGATTACCATATTGAAAAAGCAAAATAAAACATTTTGACGAAAAAATGAAAGTAGGGGCTGTGAGCGTCAAAACAGTGAAAACGCGATATTCGCTAGTTGATTTAATCTGTAGTGTTGCGGCCTGAGCAGCAGTGTGGCCAGGGTGGCCAGTGCGTGTCTGTGGTGCAGCACCTGATGCTCCCTGGCCCAAGGTAACAATATAAAACGAAAATCATCTGCTCCTTGAAATTATGACTCTTTTACTTAAACAAACGGCTTATAAACCGGATAACCATATAGACACAGCAAAATAAAAAATTTTGACGTAAAAATGAAGGTAGGGCTGTAAGCGTCAAGAACAGTGACAACGCGATATTCGCTAGTTGAACTAATCTGTAGTGTTGCGGCCTGAGCAGCAGTTTGGCCAGGGTGGCCAGTGCGGGTCGGTGGTGCAGCACCTGATTCTCCCTGGCCCATCGTAACTATATACAACCAAATCATCTGCTCTCTGAAATTATGACTATTTTACTTAAATAAACGGCGAATAAACTGGATTACCATATAGAAACAGATAAATAAAACATTTTGACGAAAAAATGAAAGTAGGGGCTGTGAGCGTCAAAACAGTGAAAACGCGATATTCACTAGTTGAACTAATCAGTAGTGTTGCGGCCTGAGCAGCAGTGTGGCCAGGGCGGCCAGTGCGGGTCGGTGGTGCAGCACCTCATGCTCCCTGGCCCATGGTAACTATATACAACCTAATCATCTGCTCTCTGAAATTATGACTATTTTACTTAAACAAACGGCGAATCAACTGGATTACCATATAGAAACAGCAAAATAAAACATTTTGACGAAAAAACGAAGGTCGCGGCTGTGAGCGTCAAAACAGTGAAAACGCGATATTCGCTAGTTGAACTAATCTGTAGTGTTGCGGCCTGAGCAGCAGTGTGGCCAGGGCGGCCAGTGCGGGTCGGTGGTGCAGCACCTGATGCTCCCTGGCCCAAGGTAACAATATAAAACGAAAATCATCTGCTCCTTGAAATTATGACTATTTTACTTAAACAAACGGCTTATAAACCGGATAACCATATAGAAACAGCAAAATAAAACATTTTGACGAAAAAATGAAGGTAGGGGCTGTAAGCGTCAAGTACAGTGGAAACGCGATATTCGCTAGTTGAACTAATCTGTAGTGTTGCGGCCTGAGCAGCAGTGTGGCCAGGGTGGCCAGTGCGGGTCGGTGGTGCAGCACCTGATGCTCCCTGGCCCATGGTAACTATATACAACCAAATCATCTGCTCTCTGAAATTATGACTATTTTACTTAAAAAAACGGCGAATAAACTGGATTACCATATACAAACAGCAAAATAAAACATTTTGACGAAAAAATGAAAGTAGGGGCTGTGAGCGTCAAAACAGTGAAAACGCGATATTCGCTAGTTGAACTAATCTGTAGTGTTGCGGCCTGTGCAGCAAAGTGGCCAGGGTGGCCAGTGCGGGTCTGTGGTGCAGCACCTGATGCTCCCTGGCCCATGGTAACTATATACAACCAAATCATCTGCTCTCTGAAATTATGACTATTTTACATAAACAAACGGCGAATAAACTGGATTACCATATAGAAACAGCAAAATAAAACATTTTGACGAAAAAATGAAGGTAGTTGCTGTGAGCGTCAAAACAGTGAAAACGCGATATTCACTAGTTGAACTAATCTGTAGTGTCGCGGCCTGAGCAGCAGTGTGGCCAGGGTGGCCAGTGCGGGTCGTTGGTGCAGCACCTGAGGCTCCCTGGCCCAAGGTAACAATATAAAACGAAAATCATCTGCTCCTTGAAATTATGACTATTTTACTTAAACAAACGGCTTATAAACCGGATAACCATATAGAAACAGCAAAATAAAACATTTTGCCGAAAAAACGAAGGTAGGGGCCGTAAGCGTCAAGAAAAGTGAAAACGCGATATTCGCTAGTTGAACTAATCTGTAGTGTTGCGGCCTGAGCAGCGGTGTGGCCAGGGTGGCCAGTGCGGGTCGGTGGTGCAGCACCTGATGCTCCCTGGCCCAAGGTAACAATATAAAACGAAAATCATCTGCTCATTGAAATTATGACTATTTTACTTAAACAAACGGCGTATAAACTGGATTACCATATAGAAACAGCAAAATAAAACATTTTGACGAAAAAATGAAGGTAGGGGCTGTGAGCGTCAAAACAGTGAAAACGCGATATTCGCTAGTTGAACTAATCTGTAGTGTTGCGGCCTGAGCAGCAGTCTGGCCAGGGTGGCCAGTGCGGGTCGGTGGTGCACCACCTGATGCTCCCTGGCCCATGGTAACTATATACAACCAAATCATCTGCTCTCTGAAATTATGACTCTTTTACTTAAACAAACGGCTTATAAACCGGATAACCATATAGAAAGAGCAAAATAAACATTTTGCCGAAAAAATGAAGGTAGGGGCTGTAAGCGTCAAGAACAGTGAAAACGCGACATTCGCTAGTTAAACTAATCTGTAGTGTTGCGGCCTGAGCAGCAGTGTGGCCAGGGAGGCCAGTGCGGGTCGGTGGTGCAGCACCTGATGCTCCCTGGCCCATGGTAACTATATACAACCAAATCATCTGCTCTCTGGAATTATGACTATTTTACTTAAACAAACGGCGAATAAACTCGATTACCATATAGAAACAGCAAAATAAAACATTTTGACGAAAAAATGAAGGTAGGGGCTGTGACAGTGAAAACGCGATATTCGCTAGTTGAACTAATCTGTAGTGTTGCGGCCTGAGCAGCAGGGCGGCCATTGCGTGTCGGTGGTGCAGCACCTGATGCTCCCTGGCCCAAGGTAACAATATAAAACGAAAATCATCTGCTCCTTGAAATTATGACTATTTTACTTAAACAAACGGCTTATAAACCGGATAACCATATAGAAACAGCAAAATAAAAAATTTTGACGAAAAAATGAAGGTAGGGGCTTTAAGCGTCAAGAACAGTGAAAACGCGATATTCGCTAGTTGAACTAATCTGTAGTGTTGCGGCCTGAGCAGCAGTTTGGCCAGGGTGGCCATTGCGGGTCGGTTGTGCAGCACCTGATGCTCCCTGGCCCATGGTAACTATATACAACCAAATCATCTGCTTTCTGAAATTATGACTATTTTACTTAAACAAACGGCGAATAAACTCGATTACCATATAGAAACAGCAAAATAAATCATTTTGACGAAAAAATGAAGGTAGGGGTTGTGAGCGTCAAAACAGTGAAAACGCGATATTCGCTAGTTGAACTAATCTGTAGTGTTGCGGCCTGGGCAGCAGTGTGGCCAGGGCGGCCAGTGCGGGTCGGTGATGCAGCACCTGATGCTCCCTGGCCCATGGTAACTGTATACAACCAAATCATCTGCTCTCTGAAATTATGACTATTTTACTTAAACAAACGGCGAATAAACTGGATTACCATATAGAAACAACAAAATAAAACATTTAGACAAAAAATGAAGGTAGGGGCTGTGAGCGTCAAAACAGTGAAAACGCGATATTCGCTAGTTGAATTAATCTGTAGTGTTGCGGCCTGAGCAGCAGTGTGGCCAGGGCGTCCAGTGCGGGTCGGTGGTGCAGCACCTGATGCTCCCTGGTCCAAGGTAATAATATAAAACGAAAATCATCTGCTCCTTGAAATACTGACTATTTTACTTAAAGAAACGGCTTATAAACCGGATAACCAAATAGAAACAGCAAAATAAAACATTTTGACGAAAAAATGAAGGTAGGGGCTGTGAGCGTCAAAACAGTGAAAACGCGATATTCGCTAGTTGATTTAATCTGTAGTGTTGCGGCCTGAGCAGCAGTGTGGCCAGGGTGGCCAGTGCGTGTTTGTGGTGCAGCACCTGATGCTCCCTGGCCCAAGGTAACAATATAAAACGAAAATCATCTGCTCCTTGAAATTATGACTCTTTTACTTAAACAAACGGCTTATAAACCGGATAACCATATAGACACAGCAAAATAAAAAATTTTGACGTAAAAATGAAGGTAGGGCTGTAAGCGTCAAGAACAGTGACAACGCGATATTCGCTAGTTGAACTAATCTGTAGTGTTGCGGCCTGAGCAGCAGTTTGGCCAGGGTGGCCAGTGCGGGTCGGTGGTGCAGCACCTGATTCTCCCTGGCCCATCGTAACTACATACAACCAAATCATCTGCTCTCTGAAATTATGACTATTTTACTTAAACAAACGGCGAATAAACTGGATTACCATATAGAAACAGATAAATAAAACATTTTGACGAAAAAATGAAGGTAGGGGCTGTGAGCGTCAAAAGAGTGAAAACGCGATATTCACTAGTTGAACTAATCTGTAGTGTTGCGGCCTGAGCAGCAGTCTGGCCATGGTGGCCAGTGCGGGTCGGTGGTGCAGCACCTCATGCTCCCTGGCCCATGGTAACTATATACAACCTAATCATCTGCTCTCTGAAATAATGGCTATTTTACTTAAACAAACGGCGAATCAACTGGATTACCATATAGAAACAGCAAAATAAAACATTTTGACGAAAAAATGAAGGTCGGGGCTGTGACCGTCAAAACAGTGAAAACGCGATATTCGCTAGTTGAACTAATCTGTAGTGTTGCGGCCTGAGCAGCAGTGTGGCCAGGGCGGCCAGTGCGGGTCGGTGGTGCAGCACCTGATTCTCCCTGGCCCAAGGTAACAATATAAAAAGAAAATCATCTGCTCCTTGAAATTATGACTATTTTACTTAAACAAACGTCTTATAAACCGGATATCCATATAGAATCAGCAAAATAAGACATTTTGCCGAAAAAATGAAGGTAGGGGCTGTGAGCGTCAAATCAGTGAAAACGCGATATTCGCTAGTTGAACTAATCTGTAGTGTTGCGGCCTGAGCAGCAGTGTGGCCATGGTGGCCAGTGCGGGTCGGTGGTGCACCACCTGATGCTCCCTGGCTCATGGTAACTATATACAACCAAATCATCTGCTCTCTGAAATTATGACTATTTTACTTAAACAAACGGCTTATAAACCGGATAACCATATAGAAACAGCAAAATAAACATTTTACCGAAAAAATGAAGGTAGGGGCTGTAAGCGTCAAGAACAGTGAAAACGCGATATTCGCTAGTTAAACTAATCTGTAGTGTTGCGGCCTGAGCAGCAGTGTGGCCAGGGTGGCCAGTGCGGGTCGGTGGTGCAGCACCTGATGCTCCCTGGCCCAAGGTAACAATATAAAACGAAAATCATCTGCTCCTTGAAATTATGACTATTTTATTTAAACAAACGGCTTATAAACCGGATAACCATATAGAAACAGCAAAATAAACATTTTACCGAAAAAATGAAGGTAGGGGCTGTAAGCGTCAAGAACAGTGAAAACGCGATATTCGCTAGTTGAACTAATCTGTAGTGTTGCGGCCTGAGCAGCAGTTTGGCCAGGGTGGCCAGTGCGGGTCGGTTGTGCAGCACCTGATGCTCCCTGGCCCATGGTAACTATATACAACCAAATCATCTGCTCTCTGAAATTATGACTATTTTACTTAAACAAACGGCGAATAAACTCGATTACCATATAGAAACAGCAAAATAAATCATTTTGACGAAAAAATGAAGGTAGGGGCTGTGAGCGTCAAAACAGTGAAAACGCGATATTCGCTAGTTGAACTAATCTGTAGTGTTGCGGCCTGGGCAGCAGTGTGGCCAGGGCGGCCAGTGCGGGTCGGTGATGCAGCACCTGATGCTCCCTGGCCCATGGTAACTATATACAACCAAATCATCTGCTCTCTGAAATTATGACTATTTTACTTAAACAAACGGCGAATAAACTGGATTACATTATTGAAACAACAAAATTAAACATTTAGACAAAAAATTAAGGTAGGGGCTGTGAGCGTCAAAACAGTGAAAACGCTATATTCGCTAGTTGAACTAATCTGTAGTGTTGCGGCCTGAGCAGCAGTGTGGCCAGGGCGTCCAGTGCGGGTCGGTGGTGCAGCACCTGATGCTCCCTGGTCCAAGGTAATAATATAAAACGAAAATCATCTGCTCCTTGAAATACTGACTAATTTACTTAAAGAAACGTCTTATAAACCGGATAACCATATAGAAACAGCAAAATAAAACATTTTGACGAAAAAATGAAGGTAGGGGCTGTAAGCGTCAAGAACAGTGAAAACGCGATATTCGCTAGTTGAACTAATCTGTAGTGTTGCGGCCTGAGCAGCAGTGTGGCCAGGGTGGTCAGTGCGGGTCGGTGGTGCAGCACCTGTTGCTCCCTGGCCCATGGTAACTATATACAACCAAATCATCTGCTCTCTGAAATTATGACTATTTTACTTAAACAAACCGCGAATAAACTGGATTACCATATTGAAAAAGCAAAATAAAACATTTTGACGAAAAAATGAAAGAAGGGGCTGTGAGCGTCAAAACAGTGAAAACGCGATATTCGCTAGTTGATTTAATCTGTAGTGTTGCGGCCTGAGCAGCAGTGTGGCCAGGGTGGCCAGTGCGTGTCTGTGGTGCAGCACCTGATGCTCCCTGGCCCAAGGTAACAATATAAAACGAAAATCATCTGCTCCTTGAAATTATGACTCTTTTACTTAAACAAACGGCTTATAAACCGGATAACCATATAGACACAGCAAAATAAAAAATTTTGACGTAAAAATGAAGGTAGGGCTGTAAGCGTCAAGAACAGTGACAACGCGATATTCGCTAGTTGAACTAATCTGTAGTGTTGCGGCCTGAGCAGCAGTTTGGCCAGGGTGGCCAGTGCGGGTCGGTGGTGCAGCACCTGATTCTCCCTGGCCCATCGTAACTATATACAACCAAATCATCTGCTCTCTGAAATTATGACTATTTTACTTAAATAAACGGCGAATAAACTGGATTACCATATAGAAACAGATAAATAAAACATTTTGACGAAAAAATGAAAGTAGGGGCTGTGAGCGTCAAAACAGTGAAAACGCGATATTCACTAGTTGAACTAATCAGTAGTGTTGCGGCCTGAGCAGCAGTGTGGCCAGGGCGGCCAGTGCGGGTCGGTGGTGCAGCACCTGATGCTCCCTGGCCCAAGGTAACAATATAAAACGAAAATCATCTACTCCTTGAAATTATGACTATTTTACTTAAACAAACGGCTTATAAACCGGATAACCATATAGAAACAGCAAAATAAAACATTTTGACGAAAAAATGAAGGTAGGGGCTGTAAGCGTCAAGTACTGTGGAAACGCGATATTCGCTAGTTGAACTAATCTGTAGTGTTGCGGCCTGAGCAGCAGTGTGGCCAGGGTGGCCAGTGCGGGTCGGTGGTGCAGCACCTGATGCTCCCTGGCCCATGGTAACTATATACAACCAAATCATCTGCTCTCTGAAATTATGACTATTTTACTTAAAAAAACGGCGAATAAACTGGATTACCATATAGAAACAGCAAAATAAAACATTTTGACGAAAAAATGAAAGTAGCGGCTGTGAGCGTCAAAACAGTGAAAACGCGATATTCGCTAGTTCAACTAATCTGTAGTGTTGCGGCCTGAGAAGCAGTGTTTCCAGGGCGGCCAGTGCGGGTCGGTGGTGCAGCACCTGATGCTCCCTGGCACAAGGTAACAATATAAAACGAAAATCATCTGCTCCTTGAAATTATGACTTTTTTACTTAAACAAACGGCTTATAAACCGGATAACCATATAGATACAGCAAAATAAAACATTGTGCCGAAAAAATGAAGGTAGGGGCTGTGAGCGTCAAAACAGTGAAAACGCGATATTCGCTAGTTGAACTAATCTGTAGTGTTGCGGCCTGTGCAGCAAAGTGGCCAGGGTGGCCAGTGCGGGTCTGTGGTGCAGCACCTGATGCTCCCTGGCCCATGGTAACTATATACAACCAAATCATCTGCTCTCTGAAATTATGACTATTTTACATAAACAAACGGCGAATAAACTGGATTACCATATAGAAACAGCAAAATAAAACATTTTGACGAAAAAATGAAGGTAGTTGCTGTGAGCGTCAAAACAGTGAAAACGCGATATTCACTAGTTGAACTAATCTGTAGTGTCGCGGCCTGAGCAGCAGTGTGGCCAGGGTGGCCAGTGCGGGTCGTTGGTGCAGCACCTGAGGCTCCCTGGCCCAAGGTAACAATATAAAACGAAAATCATCTGCTCCTTGAAATTATGACTATTTTACTTAAACAAACGGCTTATAAACCGGATAACCATATAGAAACAGCAAAATAAAACATTCTGCCGAAAAAACGAAGGTAGGGGCTGTAAGCGTCAAGAAAAGTGAAAACGCGATATTCGCTAGTTGAACTAATCTGTAGTGTTGCGGCCTGAGCAGCAGTGTGGCCAGGGTGGCCAGTGCGGGTCGGTGGTGCAGCACCTGATGCTCCCTGGCCCAAGGTAACAATATAAAACGAATATCATCTGCTCATTGAAATTATGACTATTTTACTTAAACAAACGGCGTATAAACTGGATTACCATATAGAAACAGCAAAATAAAACATTTTGACGAAAAAATGAAGGTAGGGGCTGGGGGCGTCAAAACAGTGAAAACGCGATATTCGCTAGTTGAACTAATCTGTAGTGTTGCGGCCTGAGCAGCAGTCTGGCCAGGGTGGCCAGTGCGGGTCGGTGGTGCAGCACCTGATGCTCCCTGGCCCATGGTAACTATATACAACAAAATCATCTGCTCTCTGAAATTATGACTATTTTACTTAAACAAACGGCGAATTAACTGGATTGCCATATAGAAACAGCAAAATAAAACTTTTTGACGAAAAAATGAAGGTTATGGCTGTGAGCATCAAAACAATGAAAACGCGATATTCGCTAGTTGAACTAATCTGTAGTGTTGCAGCCTGGGCAGCAGTGTGGCCAGGGCGGCCAGTGCGGGTCGGTGGTGCAGCACCCGATGCTCCCTGGCCCATGGTAACTATATACAACCAAATCATCTGCTCTCTGAAATAATGACTATTTTACTTAAACAAACGGCGAATAAACTGGATTACCATATAGAAACAACAAAATAAAACATTTAGACAAAAAATTAAGGTAGGGGCTGTGAGCGTCATAACAGTGAAAACGCGATATTCGCTAGTTGAACTAATCTGTAGTGTTGCGGCCTGAGCAGCAGTGTGGCCAGGGCGTCCAGTGCGGGTCGGTGGTGCAGCACCTGATGCTCCCTGGTCCAAGGTATCAATATAAAACGAAAATCATCTGCTCCTTGAAATTCTGACTATTTTACTTAAAGAAACGGCTTATAAACCGGATAACCATATAGAAACAGCAAAATAAAACATTTTGACGAAAAAATGAAGGTATTGGCTGTAAGCGTCAAGAACAGTGAAAACGCGATATTCGCAAGTTGAACTAATCTGTAGTGTTGCGGCCTGAGCAGCAGTGTGGCCAGGGTGGCCAGTGCGGGTCGGTGGTGCAGCACCTGATGCTCCCTGGCCCATGGTAACTATATACAACCAAATCATCTGCTCTCTGAAATTATGACTATTTTACTTAAACAAACGGCGAATAAACTGGATTACCATATAGAAATAGCAAAATAAAACATTTTGACGAAAAAATGAAAGTAGGGGCTGTGAGCGTCAAAACAGTGAAAACGCGATATTCGCTAGTTGAACTAATCTGTAGTGTTGCGGCCTGAGCAGCAGTTTGGCCAGGGTGGCCAGTGCGGGTCGGTGGTGCAGCACCTGATTCTCCCTGGCCCATGGTAACTATATACAACCAAATCATCTGCTCTCTGAAATTATGACTATTTTACTTAAACAAACGGCTTATAAAACGGATAACCATATAGAAACAGCAAAATAAAACATTTTGACGAAAAAATGAAGGTAGGGGCTGTAAGCGTCAAGAACAGTGAAAACGCGATATTCGCTAGTTGAACTAATCTGTAGTGTTGCGGCCTGAGCAGCAGTGTTGCCAAGGCGGCCAGTGCGGGTCGGTGGTGCAGCACCTGATGCTCCCTGGCACAAGGTAACAATATAAAACGAAAATCATCTGCTCCTTGAAATTATGACTATTTTACTTAAACAAACGGCTTATAAACCGGATAACCATATAGAAACATCAAAATAAACCATTTTGAAGAAAAAATGAAGGTAGGGGCTGTAAGCGTCAGGAACAGTGAAAACGCGATATTCGCTAGTTGAACTAATCTGTAGTGTTGCAGCCTGAGCAGCAGTGTGGCCAGGGCGGCCAGTGCGGGTCGGTGGTGCAGCACCTGATGCTCCCGGGCCCAAAGTAATTATATACAACCAAATCATCTGCTCTCTGAAATTATGACTATTTTACTTAAACAAACGGCGAATAAACTGGATTACCATATAGAAACAGCAAAATAAAACATTTTGACGAAAAAATGAAGGTACGGGCTGTGAGCGTCAAAACAGTGAAAACGCGATATTCGCTAGTTAAGCTAATCTGTAGTGTTGCGGCCTGAGCAGCAGTGTGGCCAGGGCGGCAACTGCGGATCGGTGGTGCAGCACCTGATGCTCCCTGGCACAAGGTAACAATAAAAAACGAAAATCATCTGCTCCTTGAAATGATGACTATTTTACTTAAACAAAAGGCTTATAAACCGGATAACCATATAGAAACAACAAATTGAAACATTTTACGAAAAAATGAAGGTAGGGGCTGTGAGCGTCAAAACAGTGAAAACGCGATATTCGCTATTTGAACTAATCTGTAGTGTTGTGGCCTGAGCAGCAGTGTGGCCAGGGGCGGCCAGTGCGGGTCGGTGGTGCAGCACATGATGCTCCCTGGCACAAGGTAACAATATAAAACGAAAATCATCTGCTCCTTGAAATTATGATTACATTACTTAAAAAAACGGCTTATAAACCGGATAACCATATAGAATAAGCAAAATATAACATTTTGACGTAGAAATGAAGGTATGGCCTGTAAGCGTGAAGAACAGTGAAAACGCGATATTCGCTAGTTGAACTAATCTGTAGTGTTGCGGCCTTAGCAGCAGTGTGGCAAGGGCGGCCAGTGCGCGTCGGTGGTGCAGCACCTGATGCTCCCTGGCACAAGGTAACAATATAAACCGAAAACCATCTGCTCCTTGAAATTATGACTATTTTACTTAAACAAACGGCTTATAAACCGGATAACCATATATAAACAGTAAAATAAAACATTTTGACGAAAAAATGAAGGTAGGGGCTGTGAGCGTCAAAACAGTGAAAACGCGATATTCGTTAGTTGAACTAATCTGTAGTGTTGCGGCCTGAGCAGCAGTGTGGCCAGGGCGGCTAGTGCGGGTCGGTGGAGCAGCACCTGATGCTCCCTGGCACAAGGTAACAATATAAAACGAAAATCATCTGCTCCTTGAAATTATGACTATTTTACTTAAACAAACGGCTTATAAACCGGATAACCATATAGAAACAGGAAAATAAAACATTTTGACGAATAAATGAAGGTAGGGGCTGTGAGCGTCAAAACAGTGAAAACGCGATATTCGCTAGTTGAACTAATCTGTAGTGTTGCGGCCTGAGCAGTAGTGTGGCCAGGGTGGCCAGTGCGGGTCGGTGGTGCAGCACCTGATGCTCCCTGGCCCATGGTAACTTATACAACCAAATCATCTGCTCCCTTGAAATTATGACTATTTTACTTAAACAAACGGCGAATAAACTGGATTACCATATAGAAACAGCAAAATAAAACATTTTGACGAAAAAAAATGAAGGTAGTTGCTGTGAGCGTCAAAACAGTGAAAACGCGATATTCACTAGGTTGAACTAATCTGTAGTGTTGCGGCCTGAGCAGCAGTGTGGCCAGGTAGGCCAGTGCGTTTCTGTGGTGAAGCACCTGATGCTCCCTGACCCATGGTAACAATATAAAACGTAAATCATCTGCTCCTTGAAATTATGACTATTTTACTTAAACAAACGGCTTATAAACCGGATAACCATATAGAAACAGCAAAATAAAACATTAAGCCGAAAAAGTGAAGGTAGGGGCTGTGAGCGTCAAAACAGTGAAAACGCGATATTCGCTAGTTGAACTAATCTGTAGTGTTGCGGCCTGAGCAGCAGTGTGGCCAGGGCGGCCAGTGCGGGTCGGTGGTGCAGCACCTGAGGCTTCCCTGGCCCAAGGTAACAATATAAAACGAAAATCATCTGCTCCTTGAAATTATGACTATTTTACTTAAACAAGCGGCTTATAAACCGATAACCATATAGAAACAGCAAAATAAAAATTTTTGCCGAAAAAACGAAGGTAGGGGCTTTAAGCGTCAAGAAAAGTGAAAACGCGATATTCGCTAGTTGAACTAATCTGTAGTGTTGCGGCCTGAGCAGCAATGTGGCCAGGGTGGCCAGTGCGGGTCGGTGGTGCAGCACCTGATGCTCCCTGGCCCAAGGTAACAATATAAAACGAAAATCATCTGCTCCTTGAAATTATGACAATTTTACTTAAACAAACGGCGTATAAACTGGATTACCATATAGAAACAGCAAAATAAAACATTTTGACGAAAAAATGAAGGTAGGGGCTGTGAGCGTCAAAACAGTGAAAAACCGCGATATTCGCTAGTTGAACTAATCTGTAGTGTTGCGGCCTGAGCAGCAGTCTGGCCAGGGTGGCCAGTGCGGGTCGGTGGTGCAGCACCTGATGCTCCCTGGCCCATGGTAACTATATACAACCAAATCATCTGCTCTCTGAAATTATGACTATTTTACTTAAACAAAACGGCGAATAAACTGGATTGCCATATAGAAACAGCAAAATAAAACTTTTTGACGAAAAAATGAAGGTTATGGCTGTGAGCATCAAAACAATGAAAACGCGATATTCGCTAGTTGAACTAATCTGTAGTGTTGCGGCCTGGGCAGCAGTGTGGCCAGGGCGGCCAGTGCGGGTCGGTGGTGAAGCACCTGATGCTCCCTGGCCCATGGTAACTATATACAACCAAATCATCTGCTCTCTGAAATTATGACTATTTTACTTAAACAAACGGCGAATAAACTGGATTACCATATAGAAACAACAAAATAAAACATTTACACAAAAAATTAAGGTAGGGGCTGTGAGCGTCAAAACAGTGAAAACGCGATATTCGCTAGTTGAACTAATCTGTAGTGTTGCGGCCTGAGCAGCAGTGTGGCCAGGGCGTCCAGTGCGGGTCGGTGGTGCAGCACCTGATGCTCCCTGGTCCAAGGTATCAATATAAAACGAAAATCATCTGCTCCTTGAAATTCTGACTATTTTACTTAATGAAACGGCTTATAAACCGGACAACCATATAGAAACAGCAAAATAAAACATTTTGACGAAAAAATGAAGGTATTGGCTGTAAGCGTCAAAAACAGTGAAACGCGATATTCGCAAGTTGAACTAATCTGTAGTGTTGCGGCCTGAGCAGCAGTGTGGCCAGGGTGGCCAGTGGGGTCGATGGTGCAGCACCTGATGCTCCCTGGCCCATCGTAACTATATACAACCAAATCATCTGCTCTCTGAAATTATGACTATTTTACTTAAACAAACGGCGAATAAACTGGATTACCATATAGAAACAGCAAAATAAAACATTTTGACGAAAAAAGGAAAGTAGGGGCTGTGAGCGTCAAAACAGTGAAAACGCGATATTCGCTAGTTGAACTAATCTGTAGTGTTGCGGCCTGAGCAGCAGTGTGGCTAGGGTGGCCAGTGCGTGTCGGTGGTGCATCACCTGATGCTCCCTGGCCCAAGGTAACAATATAAAACGAAAATCATCTGCTCCTTGAAATTATGACTCTTTTACTTAAACAAACGGCTTATAAACCGGATAACCATATAGGACACAGCAAAATAAAAAAATTTTGACGAAAAAATGAAGGTAGGGCTGTAAGCGTCAAGAACAGTGAAAACGCGATATTCGCTAGTTGAAGTAATCTGTAGTGTTGCGGCCTGAGCAGCAGTTTGGCCAGGGTGGCCAGTGCGGCTCGGTGGTGCAGCACCTGATTCTCCCTGGCCCATGGTAACTATATACAACCAAATCATCTGGCTCTCTGAAATTATGACTATTTTACTTAAACAAACGGCGAATAAACTGGATTACCATATAGAAACAGCAAAATAAAACATTTTGACGAAAAAATGAAGGTAGGGGCTTTGAGCGTCAAAACAGTGAAAACGCGATATTCGCTAGTTGAACTAATCTGTAGTGTTGCGGCCTGAGCAGCAGTGTGGCCAGGTGGCCAGTGCGGGTCGGTGGTGCAGCACCTGATGCTCCCTGGCCCAAGGTAACAATACAAAACGAAAATCATCTGCTCCTTGAAATTATGACTATTTTACTTAAACAAACGGCGTATAAACTGGATTACCATATAGAAACAGCAAAATAAAACATTTATTGACGAAAAAATGAAGGTAGGGGCTGTGAGCGTCAAAACAGTGAAAACGCGATATTCGCTAGTTGAACTAATCTGTAGTGTTGCGGCCTGAGCAGCAGTCTGGCCAGGGTGGCCAGTGCGGGTCGGTGGTGCAGCACCTGATGCTCCCTGGCCCATGGTAACTATATACAACCAAATCATCTGCTCCTTGAAATTATGACTATTTTACTTAAAACAAACGGCTTATAAAACGGATAACCATATAGAAACAGCAAAATAAAACATTTTGACGGAAAAAATGAAGGTAGGGGCTGTAAGCGTCAAGAACAGTGAAAACGCGATATTCGCTAGTTGAACTAATCTCTAGTGTTGCGGCCTGAGCAGGCAGTGTGGCTAGGGCGGCCAGTGCGGGTCGGTGGTGAAGTACCTGATGCTCCCTGGCACAAGGTAACAAATATATAACGAAAATCATCTGCTACTTCATATTATGACTATTTTACTTTAAAAAAAAGGCTTATAAACCTAATAACCATGTAGAAACAGCAAAATAAAATATTTTGACGAAAAATGAAGGTAGGGGCTGTAAGCGTGAAGAACAGTGAAAACGCGATATTCGCTAGTTGAACTAATCTGTAGTGTTGCGGCCTTAACAGCAGTGTGGCCAGGGCGGCCAGTGCGCGTCGATGGTGCAGCACCTGATGCTCCCTGGCACAAGGTAACAATATAAAACGAAAACCATCTGCTCCTTGAAATTATGACTATTTTACTTAAACAAACGGCTTATAAACCGGATAACCATATAGAAACAGCAAAATAAAACATTTTGACGAAAAAATGAAAGTAGGGGCTGTAAGCGTCAAGAACAGTGAAAACGCGATATTCGCTAGTTGAACTAATCTGTAGTGTTGCGGCCTGAGCAGCAGTGTTGCCAAGGCGGCCAGTGCGGGTCGGTGGTGCAACACCTGATGCTCCCGGGCCCAAAGTAATTATATACAACCAAATCATCTGCTCTCTGAAATTATGACTATTTTACTTAAACAAACGGCGAATAAACTGGATTACCATATAGAAACAGCAAAATAAAACATTTTGACGAAAAAATGAAGGTACGGGCTGTGAGCGTCAAAACAGTGAAAACGCGATATTCGCTAGTTAAACTAATCTGTAGTGTTGCGGCCTGAGCAGCAGTGTGGCCAGGGCGGCCACTGCGGATCGGTGGTGCAGCACCTGATGCTCCCTGGCACAAGGTAACAATATAAAACGAAAATCATCTGCTCCTTGAAATGATGACTATTTTACTTAAACAAAAGGCTTATAAACCGGATAACCATATAGAAACAACAAATTGAAACATTTTACGAAAAAATGAAGGTAGGGGCTGTGAGCGTCAAAACAGTGAAAACGCGATATTCGCTATTTGAACTAATCTGTAGTGTTGTGGCCTGAGCAGCAGTCTGGCCAGGGCGGCCAGTGCGGGTCGGTGGTGCAGCACCTGATGCTCCCTGGCACAAGGTAACAATATAAAACGAAAATCATCTGCTCCTTGAAATTATCATTTCATTACTTAAAAAAACGGCTTATAAACCGGATAACCATATAGAAACAGCAAAATATAACATTTTGACGTAGAAATGAAGGTAAGGGGCTGTGAGCGTCAAAACAGTGAAAACGCGATATTCGTTAGTTGAACTTAATCTGTAGTGTTGCGGCCTGAGGAGCAGTGTGGCTAGGGCGGCCAGTGCGGGTCGGTGGAGCAGCACCTGATGCTCCCTGGCACAAGGTAACAATATAAAACGAAACTCATCTGCTCCTTGAAATTATGACTATTTTACTTTAACAAACGGCTTATAAACCGGATAACCATATAGAAACAGCAAAATAAAACATTTTGACGAATAAATGAAGGTAGGGGCTGTGAGCGTCAAAACAGTGAAAACGCGATATTCGCTAGTTGAAATAATCTGTAGTGTTGCGGCCTGAGCAGTAGTGTGGCCAAGGTGGCCAGTGCGGGTCCGTGTTGCAGCATCTGATGCTCCCTGGCACAAGGTAACAATATAAAACGAAAATCATCTGCTCCTTGAAATTATGACTATGTTACTTAAACAAACGGCTTATAAACCGGATAACCATAGAGAAACAGCAAAAAAAAAAAAAAAAAAAAAATAAAACATTTTGACGAAAAAATGAAGGTAGGGGCTGTAAGCGTCAAGAACAGTGAAAACGCGATATTCGCTAGTTGAACTATCTGTAGTGTTGCGGCCTTAACAGCAGTGTGGCCAGGGCGGCCAGTGCGCGTCGATGTTGCAGCACCTGATGCTCCCTGGCACAAGGCAACAATTTAAACGAAAATCATCTGCTCCTTGAAATTATGACTATTTTACTTAAACAAAACGGCTTATAAACCGGATAACCATATAGAAACAGCAAAATAAACCATTTTGAAGAAAAAATGAAGGTAGGGGCTGTAAGCGTCAGGAACAGTGAAAACGCGATATTCGCTAGTTGAACTAATCTGTAGTGTTGCAGCCCTGAGCAGCGTGTGGCCAGGGCGGCCAGTGCGAGTCTGTGGTGCAACACCTGATGCTCCCGGGCCCAAAGTAATTATATACAACCAAATCATCTGCTCTCTGAAAATTATGACTATTTTACTTAAACAAACGGCGAATAAACTGGATTACCATATAGAAACAGCAAAATAAAACATTTTGACGAAAAAATGAAGGTACGGGCTGTGAGCGTCAAAACAGTGAAAACGCGATATTCGCTAGTTAACTAATCTGTAGTGTTGCGGCCTGAGCAGCAGTGTGGCCAGGGCGGCCACTGCGGATCGGTGGTGCAGCACCTGATGCTCCCTGGCACAAGGTAACAATATAAACGAAAATCATCTGCTCCTTGAAATGATGACTATTTTACTTAAACAAAAGGCTTATAAACCGGATAACCATATAGAAACAACAAATTGAAACATTTACGAAAAAATAAAGGTAGGGGCTGTGAGCGTCAAAACAGTGAAAACGCGATATTCGCTATTTGAACTAATCTGTAGTGTTGTGGCCTGAGCAGCAGTCTGGCCAGGGCGGCCAGTGCGGGTCGGTGGTGCAGCACCTGATGCTCCCTGGCACAAGGTAACAATATAAAACGAAAATCATCTGCTCCTTGAAATTATGATTTCATTACTTAAAAAAACGGCTTATAAACCGGATAACCATATAGAAACAGCAAAATATAACATTTTGACGTAGAAATGAAGGTAGGGGCTGTGAGCGTCAAAACAGTGAAAACGCGATATTCGTTAGTTGAACTAATCTGTAGTGTTGCGGCCTGAGCAGCAGTGTGGCTAGGGCGGCCAGTGCGGGTCGGTGGAGCAGCACCTGATGCTCCCTGGCACAAGTAACAATATAAAACGAAACTCATCTGCTCCTTGAAATTATGACTATTTTACTTTAACAAACGGCTTATAAACCGGATAACCATATAGAAACAGCAAAATAAAACATTTTGACGAATAAATGAAGGTAGGGGCTGTGAGCGTCAAAACAGTGAAAACGCGATATTCGCTAGTTGAAATAATCTGTAGTGTTGCGGCCTGAGCAGTAGTGTGGCCAAGGTGGCCAGTGCGGGTCCGTGTTGCAGCATCTGATGCTCCCTGGCACAAGGTAACAATATAAAACGAAAATCATCTGCTCCTTGAAATTATGACTATGTTACTTAAACAAACGGCTTATAAACCGGATAACCATAGAGAAACAGCAAAAAAAAAAAAAAAAAAAAAAAAAAAAAAAAAAAAAACATTTTGACGAAAAAAATGAAGGTAGGGGCTGTAAGCGTCAAATCAGTGAAAACGCGATATTCGCTAGTTGAACTAATCTGTAGTGTTGCGGCCTGAGCAGCAGTGTGGCCAGGGTGGCCAGTGCGGGTCGGTGGTGCAGCACCTGATGCTCCCCTGGCCCAAGGTAACAATACAAAACGAAAATCATCTGCTCCTTGAAATTATGACTATTTTACTTAAACAAACGGCGTATAAACTGGATTACCATATAGAAACAGCAAAATAAAACATTTTGACGAAAAAATGAAGGTAGGGGCTGTGAGCGTCAAAACAGTGAAAACGCGATATTCGCTAGTTGAACTAATCTGTAGTGTTGCGGCCTGAGCAGCAGATCTGGCCAGGGTGGCCAGTGCGGGTCGGTGGTGCAGCACCTGATGCTCCCTGGCCCATGGTAACTATATACAACCAAATCATCTGCTCCTTGAAATTATGACTATTTTACTTAAACAAACGGCTTATAAAACGGATAACCATATAGAAACAGCAAAATAAAACATTTTGACAAAAAAATGAAGGTAGGGGCTGTAAGCGTCAAGAACAGTGAAAACGCGATATTCGCTAGTTGAACTAATCTCTAGTGTTGCGGCCTGAGCAGCAGTGTGGCTAGGGCGGCCAGTGCGGGTCGGTGGTGAAGTACCTGATGCTCCCTGGCACAAGGTAACAAATATATAACGAAAATCATCTGCTACTTCATATTATGACTATTTTACTTTAAAAAAAAAGGCTTATAAACCTAATAACCATGTAGAAACAGCAAATAAAATATTTTGACGAAAAAATGAAGGTAGGGGCTGTAAGCGTGAAGAACAGTGAAAACGCGATATTCGCTAGTTGAACTAATCTGTAGTGTTGCGGCCTTAACAGCAGTGTGGCCAGGGGCGGCCAGTGCGCGTCGATGGTGCAGCACCTGATGCTCCCTGGCACAAGGTAACAATATAAAACGAAAACCATCTGCTCCTTGAAATTAATGACTATTTTACTTAAACAAACGGCTTATAAACCGGATAACCATATAGAAACAGCAAAATAAAACATTTTGACGAAAAAATGAAGGTAGGGGCTGTAAGCGTCAAGAACAGTGAAA
>JAOYRU010001935.1:0-69405 GCA_026315105.1 Locusta migratoria | reverse complement strand
CACACGTGTAAATTGAAGGCATGGTCGCTTGAACCTATCTTAGGTTATTAATGCAGGGACGCTTAAACTCCTTTTATGGGTTTCACGATACAATAAAAATAAAAATGGCGCTCAACAAGTTGGACGATTTGGATGTGAAATTAACTGGCCGCTAGAAATATCAAACATCTTAAAACACGTAATAAAAACGAATATAAAAAAATTAAATAAATAAAATATAATTTGACACAGCTTTTGGAATGCGTCCTAGGTGTTAGTTACGTTTGCTATCATAATCTGTACACAGAGTAAAAGGTGGCACTTACATCCGAATTAGTTATACACTGATATGAGGTGAATGCCATTCCTACTCATATTGCCAATTGTTTACATAATATGCGACGTAGATAAAACGATCAATTACAATTTATTGACAAGTATTTCTTACTATTCTTCCACCATATGTTTGATGTATATTTAGCTACGAGGCGCCAATAATTACGTACGGGTGAACACAATTGTAAACTTCATTAAATTCCGTCTCTTACGACTTCAAACAGATAGAAAACATAATGCAGAATGATGAATGGAGATGTATGAGCAGACAGCCTAAAATTTACAACTCAACTACCGGCACACACAGCGTAACTTTGGCGCATACTAAGTCTTAAACGGCTTAGCTCGGGTCCCATAGTGGGTTTCGATGGGGAAGGGGGTTGATGAATGAAAGTGAATTACATGGTGGGGGCAGTAGAGTAGTGGGGCAGTAGACTGGTGGCTGGAACAGTGGTAGGGGTGGTACAGTAGTGGGGGTGGTACAGTGGTGGGGGGTGGTAGAGGGGTGGGGGTGTTAGATGGGTGGGGTTGTTAGATGGGTGGGGGTGTAAGAGGGTTGGGGTGGTAGACTCGTGGGGGTGGTAGAGGGGTAGGGGGTAGACTGGTGGGGGAGGTAGACTGGTGGGTGTGGTAGAGGGGTGGGGTGGTAGACTAATTGGGGTGGTAGACTGGTGGGGGTGGTAGAGGGGTGGGGGTGTTAAAGGGGTAGGGGTGTTAAGGGGTGAGGGTGGTAGACTATTGGGGGTGGTAGACTATTGGGGGTGTTAGAGGGGTGAGGGGTGTTAGAGGGGTGGAGGTGTTAGAGGGTTGGGGTTTTTAGAGGGGTGGGGGTGGTAGAGGGGAGGGATGGTAGAGAGGTGGGAAAGGTAGACTGGTCGGGGTGGTAGAGGGGTGGGGGTGGTAGACTGGTTGGGGTGGTAGAGGGGTGGGGTGGTAGACTAGTTGGGGTTGGTAGACTGGTGGGGGTGGTAGAGGGTGGGGGTGTTAGAGGGGTAGGGGTGTTAGAGGGGTGGGGGTGGTAGACTGGTGAGGGTAGAAGAGGGGTGGGGGTGGTAGACTGGTGTGGGTGGAAGCAGGGTGGGGTGGTAGAGGGGTGGGGTGTTAGTAAGGTGGGGGTGTTAAAGGGGTGGGTGTGTTAGAGGGGTGGTGGTGTTAGAGGGGTGGGGGTATTAGAGAGGGGGTGGGAGACTGGTGTGGTGGTAGAGGGTTGGGGGTGGTAGACTGGTTGAGGTGGTAGAAGGGTGGGGGTGGAAGAGGAGAGTGGATTTAGAGTGATGGGGTGGTAGACTGGTGGGGGTGGAAGAGGGGTGGGCACGCAGAATTTACGTGTTCATATTGACACGTGTATGTGTTAGGCATGGTCGCTTGAACTCCGCCTTTGGGTTTTAAAGCCAGGGTCGCTTTTACTCCTTTAGGTTTTTAAATCTAATATAGGCGGTGAACGCCTCTGGCGTTTGCTGGTATGGATGGAAAATTAATACATAACTGACGTGCTCGTCTATGCCTATGTTTATCGGAATTTCTGAATACATATCTCTGAAATTGGCTGCCCGATACCAACATCCAACTTCTTATATGACATACTAAAAGAGAAAAAAATTAGAAAAAAATAAGAGAGAAAAAATAAAGCATTAATAATAATAAAAATAATTAACTAAATCAGAATTTGACGCTGCTTCTGGTACGCGTCGTATGTGTTAGTTACGTATGCTGTCAATTTTTAAGTAAGACTTTTGTCTCCTCGCGAACAACGTCGTCGCCTCCGCACCCACGCAGAATGCACGTGTATATCCACACGTGTAAATTGAAGGCATGGTCGCTTGAACCTATCTTAGGTTATTAATGCAGGGACGCTTAAACTCCTTTTATGGGTTTCACGATACAATAAAAATAAAAATGGCGCTCAACAAGTTGGACGATTTGGATGTGAAATTAACTGGCCGCTAGAAATATCAAACATCTTAAAACACGTAATAAAAACGAATATAAAAAAATTAAATAAATAAAATATAATTTGACACAGCTTTTGGAATGCGTCCTAGGTGTTAGTTACGTTTGCTATCATAATCTGTACACAGAGTAAAAGGTGGCACTTACATCCGAATTAGTTATACACTGATATGAGGTGAATGCCATTCCTACTCATATTGCCAATTGTTTACATAATATGCGACGTAGATAAAACGATCAATTACAATTTATTGACAAGTATTTCTTACTATTCTTCCACCATATGTTTGATGTATATTTAGCTACGAGGCGCCAATAATTACGTACGGGTGAACACAATTGTAAACTTCATTAAATTCCGTCTCTTACGACTTCAAACAGATAGAAAACATAATGCAGAATGATGAATGGAGATGTATGAGCAGACAGCCTAAAATTTACAACTCAACTACCGGCACACACAGCGTAACTTTGGCGCATACTAAGTCTTAAACGGCTTAGCTCGGGTTCCATAGTGGGTTTCGATGGGGAAGGGGGTTGATGAATGAAAGTGAATTACATGGTGGGGGCAGTAGAGTAGTGGGGCAGTAGACTGGTGGCTGGAACAGTGGTAGGGGTGGTACAGTAGTGGGGGGTGGTACAGTGGTGGGGGGTGGTAGAGGGGTGGGGGTGTTAGATGGGTGGGGTTGTTAGATGGGTGGGGGTGTAAGAGGGTTGGGGTGGTAGACTCGTGGGGGTGGTAGAGGGGTAGGGGGTAGACTGGTGGGGGAGGTAGACTGGTGGGTGTGGTAGAGGGGTGGGGTGGTAGACTAATTGGGGTGGTAGACTGGTGGGGGTGGTAGAGGGGTGGGGGTGTTAAAGGGGTAGGGGTGTTAAGGGGTGAGGGTGGTAGACTATTGGGGGTGGTAGACTATTGGGGGTGTTAGAGGGGTGAGGGGTGTTAGAGGGTGGAGGTGTTAGAGGGTTGGGGTTTTTAGAGGGGTGGGGGTGGTAGAGGGGAGGGATGGTAGAGAGGTGGGAAAGGTAGACTGGTCGGGGTGGTAGAGGGGTGGGGGTGGTAGACTGGTTGGGGTGGTAGAGGGGTGGGGTGGTAGACTAGTTGGGGTTGGTAGACTGGTGGGGGTGGTAGAGGGTGGGGGTGTTAGAGGGGTAGGGGTGTTAGAGGGGTGGGGGTGGTAGACTGGTGAGGGTAGAAGAGGGGTGGGGGTGGTAGACTGGTGTGGGTGGAAGCAGGGTGGGGGTGGTAGAGGGGTGGGGTGTTAGTAAGGTGGGGGTGTTAAAGGGGTGGGTGTGTTAGAGGGGTGGTGGTGTTAGAGGGGGTGGGGGTATTAGAGAGGGGGTGGGAGACTGGTGTGGTGGTAGAGGGTTGGGGGTGGTAGACTGGTTGAGGTGGTAGAAGGGTGGGGGTGGAAGAGGAGAGTGGATTTAGAGTGATGGGGTGGTAGACTGGTGGGGGTGGAAGAGGGGTGGGCACGCAGAATTTACGTGTTCATATTGACACGTGTATGTGTTAGGCATGGTCGCTTGAACTCCGCCTTTGGGTTTTAAAGCCAGGGTCGCTTTTACTCCTTTAGGTTTTTAAATCTAATATAGGCGGTGAACGCCTCTGGCGTTTGCTGGTATGGATGGAAAATTAATACATAACTGACGTGCTCGTCTATGCCTATGTTTATCGGAATTTCTGAATACATATCTCTGAAATTGGCTGCCCGATACCAACATCCAACTTCTTATATGACATACTAAAAGAGAAAAAAATTAGAAAAAAATAAGAGAGAAAAATAAAGCATTAATAATAATAAAAATAATTAACTAAATCAGAATTTGACGCTGCTTCTGGTACGCGTCGTATGTGTTAGTTACGTATGCTGTCAATTTTTAAGTAAGACTTTTGTCTCCTCGCGAACAACGTCGTCGCCTCCGCACCCACGCAGAATGCACGTGTATATCCACACGTGTAAATTGAAGGCATGGTCGCTTGAACCTATCTTAGGTTATTAATGCAGGGACGCTTAAACTCCTTTTATGGGTTTCACGATACAATAAAAATAAAAATGGCGCTCAACAAGTTGGACGATTTGGATGTGAAATTAACTGGCCGCTAGAAATATCAAACATCTTAAAACACGTAATAAAAACGAATATAAAAAAATTAAATAAATAAAATATAATTTGACACAGCTTTTGGAATGCGTCCTAGGTGTTAGTTACGTTTGCTATCATAATCTGTACACAGAGTAAAAGGTGGCACTTACATCCGAATTAGTTATACACTGATATGAGGTGAATGCCATTCCTACTCATATTGCCAATTGTTTACATAATATGCGACGTAGATAAAACGATCAATTACAATTTATTGACAAGTATTTCTTACTATTCTTCCACCATATGTTTGATGTATATTTAGCTACGAGGCGCCAATAATTACGTACGGGTGAACACAATTGTAAACTTCATTAAATTCCGTCTCTTACGACTTCAAACAGATAGAAAACATAATGCAGAATGATGAATGGAGATGTATGAGCAGACAGCCTAAATTTACAACTCAACTACCGGCACACACAGCGTAACTTTGGCGCATACTAAGTCTTAAACGGCTTAGCTCGGGTTCCATAGTGGGTTTCGATGGGGAAGGGGGTTGATGAATGAAAGTGAATTACATGGTGGGGGCAGTAGAGTAGTGGGGCAGTAGACTGGTGGCTGGAACAGTGGTAGGGGTGGTACAGTAGTGGGGGTGGTACAGTGGTGGGGGGTGGTAGAGGGGTGGGGGTGTTAGATGGGTGGGGTTGTTAGATGGGTGGGGGTGTAAGAGGGTTGGGGTGGTAGACTCGTGGGGGTGGTAGAGGGGTAGGGGGTAGACTGGTGGGGGAGGTAGACTGGTGGGTGTGGTAGAGGGGTGGGGTGGTAGACTAATTGGGGTGGTAGACTGGTGGGGGTGGTAGAGGGGTGGGGGTGTTAAAGGGGTAGGGGTGTTAAGGGGTGAGGGTGGTAGACTATTGGGGGTGGTAGACTATTGGGGGTGTTAGAGGGGTGAGGGGTGTTAGAGGGGTGGAGGTGTTAGAGGGTTGGGGTTTTTAGAGGGGTGGGGGTGGTAGAGGGGAGGGATGGTAGAGAGGTGGGAAAGGTAGACTGGTCGGGGTGGTAGAGGGGTGGGGGTGGTAGACTGGTTGGGGTGGTAGAGGGGTGGGGTGGTAGACTAGTTGGGGTTGGTAGACTGGTGGGGGTGGTAGAGGGTGGGGGGTGTTAGAGGGGTAGGGGTGTTAGAGGGGTGGGGGTGGTAGACTGGTGAGGGTAGAAGAGGGGTGGGGGTGGTAGACTGGTGTGGGTGGAAGCAGGGTGGGGGTGGTAGAGGGGTGGGGTGTTAGTAAGGTGGGGGTGTTAAAGGGGTGGGTGTGTTAGAGGGGTGGTGGTGTTAGAGGGGTGGGGGTATTAGAGAGGGGGTGGGAGACTGGTGTGGTGGTAGAGGGTTGGGGGTGGTAGACTGGTTGAGGTGGTAGAAGGGTGGGGGTGGAAGAGGAGAGTGGATTTAGAGTGATGGGGTGGTAGACTGGTGGGGGTGGAAGAGGGGTGGGCACGCAGAATTTACGTGTTCATATTGACACGTGTATGTGTTAGGCATGGTCGCTTGAACTCCGCCTTTGGGTTTTAAAGCCAGGGTCGCTTTTACTCCTTTAGGTTTTTAAATCTAATATAGGCGGTGAACGCCTCTGGCGTTTGCTGGTATGGATGGAAAATTAATACATAACTGACGTGCTCGTCTATGCCTATGTTTATCGGAATTTCTGAATACATATCTCTGAAATTGGCTGCCCGATACCAACATCCAACTTCTTATATGACATACTAAAAGAGAAAAAAATTAGAAAAAAATAAGAGAGAAAAATAAAGCATTAATAATAATAAAAATAATTAACTAAATCAGAATTTGACGCTGCTTCTGGTACGCGTCGTATGTGTTAGTTACGTATGCTGTCAATTTTTAAGTAAGACTTTTGTCTCCTCGCGAACAACGTCGTCGCCTCCGCACCCACGCAGAATGCACGTGTATATCCACACGTGTAAATTGAAGGCATGGTCGCTTGAACCTATCTTAGGTTATTAATGCAGGGACGCTTAAACTCCTTTTATGGGTTTCACGATACAATAAAAATAAAAATGGCGCTCAACAAGTTGGACGATTTGGATGTGAAATTAACTGGCCGCTAGAAATATCAAACATCTTAAAACACGTAATAAAAACGAATATAAAAAAATTAAATAAATAAAATATAATTTGACACAGCTTTTGGAATGCGTCCTAGGTGTTAGTTACGTTTGCTATCATAATCTGTACACAGAGTAAAAGGTGGCACTTACATCCGAATTAGTTATACACTGATATGAGGTGAATGCCATTCCTACTCATATTGCCAATTGTTTACATAATATGCGACGTAGATAAAACGATCAATTACAATTTATTGACAAGTATTTCTTACTATTCTTCCACCATATGTTTGATGTATATTTAGCTACGAGGCGCCAATAATTACGTACGGGTGAACACAATTGTAAACTTCATTAAATTCCGTCTCTTACGACTTCAAACAGATAGAAAACATAATGCAGAATGATGAATGGAGATGTATGAGCAGACAGCCTAAATTTACAACTCAACTACCGGCACACACAGCGTAACTTTGGCGCATACTAAGTCTTAAACGGCTTAGCTCGGGTTCCATAGTGGGTTTCGATGGGGAAGGGGGTTGATGAATGAAAGTGAATTACATGGTGGGGGCAGTAGAGTAGTGGGGCAGTAGACTGGTGGCTGGAACAGTGGTAGGGGTGGTACAGTAGTGGGGGTGGTACAGTGGTGGGGGGGTGGTAGAGGGGTGGGGGTGTTAGATGGGTGGGGTTGTTAGATGGGTGGGGGTGTAAGAGGGTTGGGGTGGTAGACTCGTGGGGGTGGTAGAGGGGTAGGGGGGTAGACTGGTGGGGGAGGTAGACTGGTGGGTGTGGTAGAGGGGTGGGGTGGTAGACTAATTGGGGTGGTAGACTGGTGGGGGTGGTAGAGGGGTGGGGGTGTTAAAGGGGTAGGGGTGTTAAGGGGTGAGGGTGGTAGACTATTGGGGGTGGTAGACTATTGGGGGTGTTAGAGGGGTGAGGGGTGTTAGAGGGGTGGAGGTGTTAGAGGGTTGGGGTTTTTAGAGGGGTGGGGGTGGTAGAGGGGAGGGATGGTAGAGAGGTGGGAAAGGTAGACTGGTCGGGGTGGTAGAGGGGTGGGGGTGGTAGACTGGTTGGGGTGGTAGAGGGGTGGGGTGGTAGACTAGTTGGGGTTGGTAGACTGGTGGGGGTGGTAGAGGGTGGGGGTGTTAGAGGGGTAGGGGTGTTAGAGGGGTGGGGGGTGGTAGACTGGTGAGGGTAGAAGAGGGGTGGGGGGTGGTAGACTGGTGTGGGTGGAAGCAGGGTGGGGGTGGTAGAGGGGTGGGGTGTTAGTAAGGTGGGGGTGTTAAAGGGGTGGGTGTGTTAGAGGGGTGGTGGTGTTAGAGGGGTGGGGGTATTAGAGAGGGGGTGGGAGACTGGTGTGGTGGTAGAGGGTTGGGGGTGGTAGACTGGTTGAGGTGGTAGAAGGGTGGGGGTGGAAGAGGAGAGTGGATTTAGAGTGATGGGGTGGTAGACTGGTGGGGGTGGAAGAGGGGTGGGCACGCAGAATTTACGTGTTCATATTGACACGTGTATGTGTTAGGCATGGTCGCTTGAACTCCGCCTTTGGGTTTTAAAGCCAGGGTCGCTTTTACTCCTTTAGGTTTTTAAATCTAATATAGGCGGTGAACGCCTCTGGCGTTTGCTGGTATGGATGGAAAATTAATACATAACTGACGTGCTCGTCTATGCCTATGTTTATCGGAATTTCTGAATACATATCTCTGAAATTGGCTGCCCGATACCAACATCCAACTTCTTATATGACATACTAAAAGAGAAAAAAATTAGAAAAAAATAAGAGAGAAAAATAAAGCATTAATAATAATAAAAATAATTAACTAAATCAGAATTTGACGCTGCTTCTGGTACGCGTCGTATGTGTTAGTTACGTATGCTGTCAATTTTTAAGTAAGACTTTTGTCTCCTCGCGAACAACGTCGTCGCCTCCGCACCCACGCAGAATGCACGTGTATATCCACACGTGTAAATTGAAGGCATGGTCGCTTGAACCTATCTTAGGTTATTAATGCAGGGACGCTTAAACTCCTTTTATGGGTTTCACGATACAATAAAAATAAAAATGGCGCTCAACAAGTTGGACGATTTGGATGTGAAATTAACTGGCCGCTAGAAATATCAAACATCTTAAAACACGTAATAAAAACGAATATAAAAAAATTAAATAAATAAAATATAATTTGACACAGCTTTTGGAATGCGTCCTAGGTGTTAGTTACGTTTGCTATCATAATCTGTACACAGAGTAAAAGGTGGCACTTACATCCGAATTAGTTATACACTGATATGAGGTGAATGCCATTCCTACTCATATTGCCAATTGTTTACATAATATGCGACGTAGATAAAACGATCAATTACAATTTATTGACAAGTATTTCTTACTATTCTTCCACCATATGTTTGATGTATATTTAGCTACGAGGCGCCAATAATTACGTACGGGTGAACACAATTGTAAACTTCATTAAATTCCGTCTCTTACGACTTCAAACAGATAGAAAACATAATGCAGAATGATGAATGGAGATGTATGAGCAGACAGCCTAAATTTACAACTCAACTACCGGCACACACAGCGTAACTTTGGCGCATACTAAGTCTTAAACGGCTTAGCTCGGGTTCCATAGTGGGTTTCGATGGGGAAGGGGGTTGATGAATGAAAGTGAATTACATGGTGGGGGCAGTAGAGTAGTGGGGCAGTAGACTGGTGGCTGGAACAGTGGTAGGGGTGGTACAGTAGTGGGGGTGGTACAGTGGTGGGGGGTGGTAGAGGGGTGGGGGTGTTAGATGGGTGGGGTTGTTAGATGGGTGGGGGTGTAAGAGGGTTGGGGTGGTAGACTCGTGGGGGTGGTAGAGGGGTAGGGGGTAGACTGGTGGGGGAGGTAGACTGGTGGGTGTGGTAGAGGGGTGGGGTGGTAGACTAATTGGGGTGGTAGACTGGTGGGGGTGGTAGAGGGGTGGGGGTGTTAAAGGGGTAGGGGTGTTAAGGGGTGAGGGTGGTAGACTATTGGGGGGTGGTAGACTATTGGGGGTGTTAGAGGGGTGAGGGGTGTTAGAGGGGTGGAGGTGTTAGAGGGTTGGGGTTTTTAGAGGGGTGGGGGTGGTAGAGGGGAGGGATGGTAGAGAGGTGGGAAAGGTAGACTGGTCGGGGTGGTAGAGGGGTGGGGGTGGTAGACTGGTTGGGGTGGTAGAGGGGTGGGGTGGTAGACTAGTTGGGGTTGGTAGACTGGTGGGGGTGGTAGAGGGTGGGGGTGTTAGAGGGGTAGGGGTGTTAGAGGGGTGGGGGTGGTAGACTGGTGAGGGTAGAAGAGGGGTGGGGGTGGTAGACTGGTGTGGGTGGAAGCAGGGTGGGGGTGGTAGAGGGGTGGGGTGTTAGTAAGGTGGGGGTGTTAAAGGGGTGGGTGTGTTAGAGGGGTGGTGGTGTTAGAGGGGTGGGGGTATTAGAGAGGGGGTGGGAGACTGGTGTGGTGGTAGAGGGTTGGGGGTGGTAGACTGGTTGAGGTGGTAGAAGGGTGGGGGTGGAAGAGGAGAGTGGATTTAGAGTGATGGGGTGGTAGACTGGTGGGGGTGGAAGAGGGGTGGGCACGCAGAATTTACGTGTTCATATTGACACGTGTATGTGTTAGGCATGGTCGCTTGAACTCCGCCTTTGGGTTTTAAAGCCAGGGTCGCTTTTACTCCTTTAGGTTTTTAAATCTAATATAGGCGGTGAACGCCTCTGGCGTTTGCTGGTATGGATGGAAAATTAATACATAACTGACGTGCTCGTCTATGCCTATGTTTATCGGAATTTCTGAATACATATCTCTGAAATTGGCTGCCCGATACCAACATCCAACTTCTTATATGACATACTAAAAGAGAAAAAAATTAGAAAAAAATAAGAGAGAAAAATAAAGCATTAATAATAATAAAAATAATTAACTAAATCAGAATTTGACGCTGCTTCTGGTACGCGTCGTATGTGTTAGTTACGTATGCTGTCAATTTTTAAGTAAGACTTTTGTCTCCTCGCGAACAACGTCGTCGCCTCCGCACCCACGCAGAATGCACGTGTATATCCACACGTGTAAATTGAAGGCATGGTCGCTTGAACCTATCTTAGGTTATTAATGCAGGGACGCTTAAACTCCTTTTATGGGTTTCACGATACAATAAAAATAAAAATGGCGCTCAACAAGTTGGACGATTTGGATGTGAAATTAACTGGCCGCTAGAAATATCAAACATCTTAAAACACGTAATAAAAACGAATATAAAAAAATTAAATAAATAAAATATAATTTGACACAGCTTTTGGAATGCGTCCTAGGTGTTAGTTACGTTTGCTATCATAATCTGTACACAGAGTAAAAGGTGGCACTTACATCCGAATTAGTTATACACTGATATGAGGTGAATGCCATTCCTACTCATATTGCCAATTGTTTACATAATATGCGACGTAGATAAAACGATCAATTACAATTTATTGACAAGTATTTCTTACTATTCTTCCACCATATGTTTGATGTATATTTAGCTACGAGGCGCCAATAATTACGTACGGGTGAACACAATTGTAAACTTCATTAAATTCCGTCTCTTACGACTTCAAACAGATAGAAAACATAATGCAGAATGATGAATGGAGATGTATGAGCAGACAGCCTAAATTTACAACTCAACTACCGGCACACACAGCGTAACTTTGGCGCATACTAAGTCTTAAACGGCTTAGCTCGGGTTCCATAGTGGGTTTCGATGGGGAAGGGGGTTGATGAATGAAAGTGAATTACATGGTGGGGGCAGTAGAGTAGTGGGGCAGTAGACTGGTGGCTGGAACAGTGGTAGGGGTGGTACAGTAGTGGGGGTGGTACAGTGGTGGGGGGTGGTAGAGGGGTGGGGGTGTTAGATGGGTGGGGTTGTTAGATGGGTGGGGGTGTAAGAGGGTTGGGGTGGTAGACTCGTGGGGGTGGTAGAGGGGTAGGGGGTAGACTGGTGGGGGAGGTAGACTGGTGGGTGTGGTAGAGGGGTGGGGTGGTAGACTAATTGGGGTGGTAGACTGGTGGGGGTGGTAGAGGGGTGGGGGTGTTAAAGGGGTAGGGGTGTTAAGGGGTGAGGGTGGTAGACTATTGGGGGTGGTAGACTATTGGGGGTGTTAGAGGGGTGAGGGGTGTTAGAGGGGTGGAGGTGTTAGAGGGTTGGGGTTTTTAGAGGGGTGGGGGTGGTAGAGGGGAGGGATGGTAGAGAGGTGGGAAAGGTAGACTGGTCGGGGTGGTAGAGGGGTGGGGGTGGTAGACTGGTTGGGGTGGTAGAGGGGTGGGGTGGTAGACTAGTTGGGGTTGGTAGACTGGTGGGGGTGGTAGAGGGTGGGGGTGTTAGAGGGGTAGGGGTGTTAGAGGGGTGGGGGGTGGTAGACTGGTGAGGGTAGAAGAGGGGTGGGGGTGGTAGACTGGTGTGGGTGGAAGCAGGGTGGGGGTGGTAGAGGGGTGGGGTGTTAGTAAGGTGGGGGTGTTAAAGGGGTGGGTGTGTTAGAGGGGTGGTGGTGTTAGAGGGGTGGGGGTATTAGAGAGGGGGTGGGAGACTGGTGTGGTGGTAGAGGGTTGGGGGTGGTAGACTGGTTGAGGTGGTAGAAGGGTGGGGGTGGAAGAGGAGAGTGGATTTAGAGTGATGGGGGTGGTAGACTGGTGGGGGTGGAAGAGGGGTGGGCACGCAGAATTTACGTGTTCATATTGACACGTGTATGTGTTAGGCATGGTCGCTTGAACTCCGCCTTTGGGTTTTAAAGCCAGGGTCGCTTTTACTCCTTTAGGTTTTTAAATCTAATATAGGCGGTGAACGCCTCTGGCGTTTGCTGGTATGGATGGAAAATTAATACATAACTGACGTGCTCGTCTATGCCTATGTTTATCGGAATTTCTGAATACATATCTCTGAAATTGGCTGCCCGATACCAACATCCAACTTCTTATATGACATACTAAAAGAGAAAAAAATTAGAAAAAAATAAGAGAGAAAAATAAAGCATTAATAATAATAAAAATAATTAACTAAATCAGAATTTGACGCTGCTTCTGGTACGCGTCGTATGTGTTAGTTACGTATGCTGTCAATTTTTAAGTAAGACTTTTGTCTCCTCGCGAACAACGTCGTCGCCTCCGCACCCACGCAGAATGCACGTGTATATCCACACGTGTAAATTGAAGGCATGGTCGCTTGAACCTATCTTAGGTTATTAATGCAGGGACGCTTAAACTCCTTTTATGGGTTTCACGATACAATAAAAATAAAAATGGCGCTCAACAAGTTGGACGATTTGGATGTGAAATTAACTGGCCGCTAGAAATATCAAACATCTTAAAACACGTAATAAAAACGAATATAAAAAAATTAAATAAATAAAATATAATTTGACACAGCTTTTGGAATGCGTCCTAGGTGTTAGTTACGTTTGCTATCATAATCTGTACACAGAGTAAAAGGTGGCACTTACATCCGAATTAGTTATACACTGATATGAGGTGAATGCCATTCCTACTCATATTGCCAATTGTTTACATAATATGCGACGTAGATAAAACGATCAATTACAATTTATTGACAAGTATTTCTTACTATTCTTCCACCATATGTTTGATGTATATTTAGCTACGAGGCGCCAATAATTACGTACGGGTGAACACAATTGTAAACTTCATTAAATTCCGTCTCTTACGACTTCAAACAGATAGAAAACATAATGCAGAATGATGAATGGAGATGTATGAGCAGACAGCCTAAATTTACAACTCAACTACCGGCACACACAGCGTAACTTTGGCGCATTCTAAGTCTTATACGGCTTAGCTCGGGTTCCATAGTGGGTTTCGATGGGGAAGGGGGTTGATGAATGAAAGTGAATTACATGGTGGGGGCAGTAGAGTAGTGGGGCAGTAGACTGGTGGCTGGAACAGTGGTAGGGGTGGTACAGTAGTGGGGGGTGGTACAGTGGTGGGGGGTGGTAGAGGGGTGGGGGTGTTAGATGGGTGGGGTTGTTAGATGGGTGGGGGTGTAAGAGGGTTGGGGTGGTAGACTCGTGGGGGTGGTAGAGGGGTAGGGGGTAGACTGGTGGGGGAGGTAGACTGGTGGGTGTGGTAGAGGGGTGGGGTGGTAGACTAATTGGGGTGGTAGACTGGTGGGGGTGGTAGAGGGGTGGGGGTGTTAAAGGGGTAGGGGTGTTAAGGGGTGAGGGTGGTAGACTATTGGGGGTGGTAGACTATTGGGGGTGTTAGAGGGGTGAGGGGTGTTAGAGGGGTGGAGGTGTTAGAGGGTTGGGGTTTTTAGAGGGGTGGGGGTGGTAGAGGGGAGGGATGGTAGAGAGGTGGGAAAGGTAGACTGGTCGGGGTGGTAGAGGGGTGGGGGTGGTAGACTGGTTGGGGTGGTAGAGGGGTGGGGTGGTAGACTAGTTGGGGTTGGTAGACTGGTGGGGGTGGTAGAGGGTGGGGGTGTTAGAGGGGTAGGGGTGTTAGAGGGGTGGGGGTGGTAGACTGGTGAGGGTAGAAGAGGGGTGGGGGTGGTAGACTGGTGTGGGTGGAAGCAGGGTGGGGGTGGTAGAGGGGTGGGGTGTTAGTAAGGTGGGGGTGTTAAAGGGGTGGGTGTGTTAGAGGGGTGGTGGTGTTAGAGGGGTGGGGGTATTAGAGAGGGGGTGGGAGACTGGTGTGGTGGTAGAGGGTTGGGGGTGGTAGACTGGTTGAGGTGGTAGAAGGGTGGGGGTGGAAGAGGAGAGTGGATTTAGAGTGATGGGGTGGTAGACTGGTGGGGGTGGAAGAGGGGTGGGCACGCAGAATTTACGTGTTCATATTGACACGTGTATGTGTTAGGCATGGTCGCTTGAACTCCGCCTTTGGGTTTTAAAGCCAGGGTCGCTTTTACTCCTTTAGGTTTTTAAATCTAATATAGGCGGTGAACGCCTCTGGCGTTTGCTGGTATGGATGGAAAATTAATACATAACTGACGTGCTCGTCTATGCCTATGTTTATCGGAATTTCTGAATACATATCTCTGAAATTGGCTGCCCGATACCAACATCCAACTTCTTATATGACATACTAAAAGAGAAAAAAATTAGAAAAAAATAAGAGAGAAAAATAAAGCATTAATAATAATAAAAATAATTAACTAAATCAGAATTTGACGCTGCTTCTGGTACGCGTCGTATGTGTTAGTTACGTATGCTGTCAATTTTTAAGTAAGACTTTTGTCTCCTCGCGAACAACGTCGTCGCCTCCGCACCCACGCAGAATGCACGTGTATATCCACACGTGTAAATTGAAGGCATGGTCGCTTGAACCTATCTTAGGTTATTAATGCAGGGACGCTTAAACTCCTTTTATGGGTTTCACGATACAATAAAAATAAAAATGGCGCTCAACAAGTTGGACGATTTGGATGTGAAATTAACTGGCCGCTAGAAATATCAAACATCTTAAAACACGTAATAAAAACGAATATAAAAAAATTAAATAAATAAAATATAATTTGACACAGCTTTTGGAATGCGTCCTAGGTGTTAGTTACGTTTGCTATCATAATCTGTACACAGAGTAAAAGGTGGCACTTACATCCGAATTAGTTATACACTGATATGAGGTGAATGCCATTCCTACTCATATTGCCAATTGTTTACATAATATGCGACGTAGATAAAACGATCAATTACAATTTATTGACAAGTATTTCTTACTATTCTTCCACCATATGTTTGATGTATATTTAGCTACGAGGCGCCAATAATTACGTACGGGTGAACACAATTGTAAACTTCATTAAATTCCGTCTCTTACGACTTCAAACAGATAGAAAACATAATGCAGAATGATGAATGGAGATGTATGAGCAGACAGCCTAAATTTACAACTCAACTACCGGCACACACAGCGTAACTTTGGCGCATACTAAGTCTTAAACGGCTTAGCTCGGGTTCCATAGTGGGTTTCGATGGGGAAGGGGGTTGATGAATGAAAGTGAATTACATGGTGGGGGCAGTAGAGTAGTGGGGCAGTAGACTGGTGGCTGGAACAGTGGTAGGGGTGGTACAGTAGTGGGGGTGGTACAGTGGTGGGGGGTGGTAGAGGGGTGGGGGTGTTAGATGGGTGGGGTTGTTAGATGGGTGGGGGTGTAAGAGGGTTGGGGTGGTAGACTCGTGGGGGTGGTAGAGGGGTAGGGGGTAGACTGGTGGGGGAGGTAGACTGGTGGGTGTGGTAGAGGGGTGGGGTGGTAGACTAATTGGGGTGGTAGACTGGTGGGGGTGGTAGAGGGGTGGGGGTGTTAAAGGGGTAGGGGTGTTAAGGGGTGAGGGTGGTAGACTATTGGGGGTGGTAGACTATTGGGGGTGTTAGAGGGGTGAGGGGTGTTAGAGGGGTGGAGGTGTTAGAGGGTTGGGGTTTTTAGAGGGGTGGGGGTGGTAGAGGGGAGGGATGGTAGAGAGGTGGGAAAGGTAGACTGGTCGGGGTGGTAGAGGGGTGGGGGTGGTAGACTGGTTGGGGTGGTAGAGGGGTGGGGTGGTAGACTAGTTGGGGTTGGTAGACTGGTGGGGGTGGTAGAGGGTGGGGGTGTTAGAGGGGTAGGGGTGTTAGAGGGGTGGGGGTGGTAGACTGGTGAGGGTAGAAGAGGGGTGGGGGTGGTAGACTGGTGTGGGTGGAAGCAGGGTGGGGGTGGTAGAGGGGTGGGGTGTTAGTAAGGTGGGGGTGTTAAAGGGGTGGGTGTGTTAGAGGGGTGGTGGTGTTAGAGGGGTGGGGGTATTAGAGAGGGGGTGGGAGACTGGTGTGGTGGTAGAGGGTTGGGGGTGGTAGACTGGTTGAGGTGGTAGAAGGGTGGGGGTGGAAGAGGAGAGTGGATTTAGAGTGATGGGGTGGTAGACTGGTGGGGGTGGAAGAGGGGTGGGCACGCAGAATTTACGTGTTCATATTGACACGTGTATGTGTTAGGCATGGTCGCTTGAACTCCGCCTTTGGGTTTTAAAGCCAGGGTCGCTTTTACTCCTTTAGGTTTTTAAATCTAATATAGGCGGTGAACGCCTCTGGCGTTTGCTGGTATGGATGGAAAATTAATACATAACTGACGTGCTCGTCTATGCCTATGTTTATCGGAATTTCTGAATACATATCTCTGAAATTGGCTGCCCGATACCAACATCCAACTTCTTATATGACATACTAAAAGAGAAAAAAATTAGAAAAAAATAAGAGAGAAAAATAAAGCATTAATAATAATAAAAATAATTAACTAAATCAGAATTTGACGCTGCTTCTGGTACGCGTCGTATGTGTTAGTTACGTATGCTGTCAATTTTTAAGTAAGACTTTTGTCTCCTCGCGAACAACGTCGTCGCCTCCGCACCCACGCAGAATGCACGTGTATATCCACACGTGTAAATTGAAGGCATGGTCGCTTGAACCTATCTTAGGTTATTAATGCAGGGACGCTTAAACTCCTTTTATGGGTTTCACGATACAATAAAAATAAAAATGGCGCTCAACAAGTTGGACGATTTGGATGTGAAATTAACTGGCCGCTAGAAATATCAAACATCTTAAAACACGTAATAAAAACGAATATAAAAAAATTAAATAAATAAAATATAATTTGACACAGCTTTTGGAATGCGTCCTAGGTGTTAGTTACGTTTGCTATCATAATCTGTACACAGAGTAAAAGGTGGCACTTACATCCGAATTAGTTATACACTGATATGAGGTGAATGCCATTCCTACTCATATTGCCAATTGTTTACATAATATGCGACGTAGATAAAACGATCAATTACAATTTATTGACAAGTATTTCTTACTATTCTTCCACCATATGTTTGATGTATATTTAGCTACGAGGCGCCAATAATTACGTACGGGTGAACACAATTGTAAACTTCATTAAATTCCGTCTCTTACGACTTCAAACAGATAGAAAACATAATGCAGAATGATGAATGGAGATGTATGAGCAGACAGCCTAAATTTACAACTCAACTACCGGCACACACAGCGTAACTTTGGCGCATACTAAGTCTTAAACGGCTTAGCTCGGGTTCCATAGTGGGTTTCGATGGGGAAGGGGGTTGATGAATGAAAGTGAATTACATGGTGGGGGCAGTAGAGTAGTGGGGCAGTAGACTGGTGGCTGGAACAGTGGTAGGGGTGGTACAGTAGTGGGGGTGGTACAGTGGTGGGGGGTGGTAGAGGGGTGGGGGTGTTAGATGGGTGGGGTTGTTAGATGGGTGGGGGTGTAAGAGGGTTGGGGTGGTAGACTCGTGGGGGTGGTAGAGGGGTAGGGGGGTAGACTGGTGGGGGAGGTAGACTGGTGGGTGTGGTAGAGGGGTGGGGTGGTAGACTAATTGGGGTGGTAGACTGGTGGGGGTGGTAGAGGGGTGGGGGTGTTAAAGGGGTAGGGGTGTTAAGGGGTGAGGGTGGTAGACTATTGGGGGTGGTAGACTATTGGGGGTGTTAGAGGGGTGAGGGGTGTTAGAGGGGTGGAGGTGTTAGAGGGTTGGGGTTTTTAGAGGGGTGGGGGTGGTAGAGGGGAGGGATGGTAGAGAGGTGGGAAAGGTAGACTGGTCGGGGTGGTAGAGGGGTGGGGGTGGTAGACTGGTTGGGGTGGTAGAGGGGTGGGGGTGGTAGACTAGTTGGGGTTGGTAGACTGGTGGGGGTGGTAGAGGGTGGGGGTGTTAGAGGGGTAGGGGTGTTAGAGGGGTGGGGGGTGGTAGACTGGTGAGGGTAGAAGAGGGGTGGGGGTGGTAGACTGGTGTGGGTGGAAGCAGGGTGGGGGTGGTAGAGGGGTGGGGTGTTAGTAAGGTGGGGGTGTTAAAGGGGTGGGTGTGTTAGAGGGGTGGTGGTGTTAGAGGGGTGGGGGTATTAGAGAGGGGGTGGGAGACTGGTGTGGTGGTAGAGGGTTGGGGGTGGTAGACTGGTTGAGGTGGTAGAAGGGTGGGGGTGGAAGAGGAGAGTGGATTTAGAGTGATGGGGTGGTAGACTGGTGGGGGTGGAAGAGGGGTGGGCACGCAGAATTTACGTGTTCATATTGACACGTGTATGTGTTAGGCATGGTCGCTTGAACTCCGCCTTTGGGTTTTAAAGCCAGGGTCGCTTTTACTCCTTTAGGTTTTTAAATCTAATATAGGCGGTGAACGCCTCTGGCGTTTGCTGGTATGGATGGAAAATTAATACATAACTGACGTGCTCGTCTATGCCTATGTTTATCGGAATTTCTGAATACATATCTCTGAAATTGGCTGCCCGATACCAACATCCAACTTCTTATATGACATACTAAAAGAGAAAAAAATTAGAAAAAAATAAGAGAGAAAAATAAAGCATTAATAATAATAAAAATAATTAACTAAATCAGAATTTGACGCTGCTTCTGGTACGCGTCGTATGTGTTAGTTACGTATGCTGTCAATTTTTAAGTAAGACTTTTGTCTCCTCGCGAACAACGTCGTCGCCTCCGCACCCACGCAGAATGCACGTGTATATCCACACGTGTAAATTGAAGGCATGGTCGCTTGAACCTATCTTAGGTTATTAATGCAGGGACGCTTAAACTCCTTTTATGGGTTTCACGATACAATAAAAATAAAAATGGCGCTCAACAAGTTGGACGATTTGGATGTGAAATTAACTGGCCGCTAGAAATATCAAACATCTTAAAACACGTAATAAAAACGAATATAAAAAAATTAAATAAATAAAATATAATTTGACACAGCTTTTGGAATGCGTCCTAGGTGTTAGTTACGTTTGCTATCATAATCTGTACACAGAGTAAAAGGTGGCACTTACATCCGAATTAGTTATACACTGATATGAGGTGAATGCCATTCCTACTCATATTGCCAATTGTTTACATAATATGCGACGTAGATAAAACGATCAATTACAATTTATTGACAAGTATTTCTTACTATTCTTCCACCATATGTTTGATGTATATTTAGCTACGAGGCGCCAATAATTACGTACGGGTGAACACAATTGTAAACTTCATTAAATTCCGTCTCTTACGACTTCAAACAGATAGAAAACATAATGCAGAATGATGAATGGAGATGTATGAGCAGACAGCCTAAATTTACAACTCAACTACCGGCACACACAGCGTAACTTTGGCGCATACTAAGTCTTAAACGGCTTAGCTCGGGTTCCATAGTGGGTTTCGATGGGGAAGGGGGTTGATGAATGAAAGTGAATTACATGGTGGGGGCAGTAGAGTAGTGGGGCAGTAGACTGGTGGCTGGAACAGTGGTAGGGGTGGTACAGTAGTGGGGGTGGTACAGTGGTGGGGGGTGGTAGAGGGGTGGGGGTGTTAGATGGGTGGGGTTGTTAGATGGGTGGGGGTGTAAGAGGGTTGGGGTGGTAGACTCGTGGGGGTGGTAGAGGGGTAGGGGGTAGACTGGTGGGGGAGGTAGACTGGTGGGTGTGGTAGAGGGGTGGGGTGGTAGACTAATTGGGGTGGTAGACTGGTGGGGGTGGTAGAGGGGTGGGGGTGTTAAAGGGGTAGGGGTGTTAAGGGGTGAGGGTGGTAGACTATTGGGGGTGGTAGACTATTGGGGGTGTTAGAGGGGTGAGGGGTGTTAGAGGGGTGGAGGTGTTAGAGGGTTGGGGTTTTTAGAGGGGTGGGGGTGGTAGAGGGGAGGGATGGTAGAGAGGTGGGAAAGGTAGACTGGTCGGGGTGGTAGAGGGGTGGGGGTGGTAGACTGGTTGGGGTGGTAGAGGGGTGGGGTGGTAGACTAGTTGGGGTTGGTAGACTGGTGGGGGTGGTAGAGGGTGGGGGTGTTAGAGGGGTAGGGGTGTTAGAGGGGTGGGGGTGGTAGACTGGTGAGGGTAGAAGAGGGGTGGGGGTGGTAGACTGGTGTGGGTGGAAGCAGGGTGGGGGTGGTAGAGGGGTGGGGTGTTAGTAAGGTGGGGGTGTTAAAGGGGTGGGTGTGTTAGAGGGGTGGTGGTGTTAGAGGGGTGGGGGTATTAGAGAGGGGGTGGGAGACTGGTGTGGTGGTAGAGGGTTGGGGGTGGTAGACTGGTTGAGGTGGTAGAAGGGTGGGGGTGGAAGAGGAGAGTGGATTTAGAGTGATGGGGTGGTAGACTGGTGGGGGTGGAAGAGGGGTGGGGATGGTAGAGGGGTGGGAGTGGTAGACTGGTGGGGCTGGTAGACTGGAAAGGGTGGTAGAGGGGTGGGGGTGGTAGACCGGTGGGGGTGGTAGGGGGTTGGATTTGGTAGAGAGTTGGGGGTGGTAGTGGGGTCGGTGTGAGGGGGTGGTGACGGTGGTAGAGTGGTGGGGTCGGTAGTGTGTTGGGGTGGTAGAGGGGTGGGGGTAGTAGAGGGGTGAGGGTGACAGAAAGGTGGGTGTGAGGGGGTGTTTGGGGGTGGTAGTGTGGTGGGGGTGGTAGAGTGGTGGGGGGTGGTAGCGTGGTTGGGGTGGTAAAGTGGTGGGGATGGTAGAAAAGTGGGTGTGATGGGGGTGGTGGGAATGGTAGTGTGGTGGAGGTGGTAGAGTGGTGTGGGTGGTAGAAAGGTAGGGGTGGTAGAAAGGTGGGTGTGAGGGGGTGTTTGGGGGTGGTAGTGTGGTGGGGGGTGGTAGACTGGTGGGGGTGGTAGCGTGGTTGGGGTGGTAAAGTGGTGGGGATGGTAGAAAAGTGGGTGTGATGGGGGTGGTGGGAATGGTAGTGTGCTGGGGGTGGTAGTGTGGAGGGGGTGGTAGAGTGGTAGGGTGGTAGAGTGGTAGGGTGGTAGAGTAATAGGGTGGTGGAGTGGTGGGGGTGGTTGAGGGATGGGGGTGGTAGTGCGAAACCACTGTCATGTGCGAAACCACTGCCATGTGCGAAACCACTGTATTGTGCGAAACTGTCTTGTGCGAAACCACTGTCTTGTGCAAAACCACTGTCCCATGCGAAACCACTGTCATGTGTGAAACCACTCACCTGTGCGAAACCACTCACCTGTGCGAAACCACTCACCTGTGCGAAACCACTCAACTGTTCGAAACCACTGTTCTGTGCGAAACCACGGTCCTGTGCAAAACCACTGTCCTGTGCGAAACCACTGTCCTGTGCGAAATCTCTGTCCTGTGCGACACTACTCTCATGTGCAAAACCACTGTCGTGTGCGAAACCACTGTCTCGTGCGAATCCACTGTTGTGTGCGAAACCACTGTGGTGTGCAAAACCACTGAACTGTGCGAAACCACTCAACTGTGCGAAAAAACTGTACTGTGCGAAACCATGTTCCAGTGCAAAACCACTGTCCTGTGCGAAACCACTGTCCTGTGCGAAACCTCTGTCCTGCGCGACACTACTGTCATGTGCAAAACCACTGTGTTGTGTGAAACCACTGTCTTGTGTGAAACCACTGTCTAGTGCGAAACCACTGTCTAGTGCGAAACAACTGTATTGTGCTAAACCACTGCCTTATGCGACACTACAGTCATGTGCGAAACCACTGTCGTGTGCGAAACCACTGTCTTGTGAGAAACCACTGTCTTGTGAGAAACCACTGTCTTGTGCAAAACCACTGTCATGTCAAAACCACTCACCTGTGTGAAACCACTCACCTGTGTGAAACCACTCAACTGTGCGAAACCACTGTCCTTTGCGAAGCCACTGTCCTGTGCAAAACAACTGTCTCGTGCAAAACCACTGTCTCGTGTGAAGTGTGAAACCACTGTCTTGTGCGAAACCACTGTCTTGTGCGAAACCACTGTCTTGTGCACTGTCTTGTGGGAAACCACTGTCTAGTGCGAAACAACTGTCTTGTGCTAAACCACTGCCTTGTGCTAAACCACTGCCTTGTGTGAAACCACTGCCTTGTGCGAAACCACTGTCTTGTGCGAAACCACTGTCTTGTGCGAAACCACTGTCTTGTGCGAAACGAATGTCTTGTGCGAAACGACTGTCTTGTGCGAAACGACTGTCATGTGCGAAACCACTGTCATGTGCGAAACCACTGTCATGTGCGAAACCACTGTCTTGTGCGAAACAACTGTATTGTGCGAAACCACTGCCTTGTGCGAAACCGCTGCCTTGTGCGAAACCACTGCCTTGTGCGAAACCACTGTCTTGTGCAAAATCACTGTCTTGTGCGAAATCACTGTCTTGTGCGAAATCACTGTCTTGTGCGAAACCACCGTCATGTGCGAAACCACCGTCATGTGCGAAAACACCGTCATGTGCAAAACCACTGTCATGTGCGAAACCACTGTCGTGTGCGAAACCACTGACCTGTGCGAAACCACTCACCTGTGGGAAATCACTCACCTGTGCGAAACCACTCAACTGTGCAAAACCACTGTCCTGTGTGAAACCACAATATTGTGCGAAACCACTGTCTCGTGCAAAACCACTTTCTCGTGCGAAAACACTGTCTCGTGCGAAACCACTGTCAATGCATAACCACTGTTGTCAGCGAAACCACAGTCTAGTGCGAAACAACTGTCTTGTGCTAAAACACTGGCTTGTGTTAAATCACTGTCTTGTGCAAAACCACTGCCTTGTGCGAAACCACTCTCTTGTGCGAAAATACTGTCTTGTGCGAAACCACTATCTTGTGCGAAACCACTTCTTTTGTGCGAAACCACTGTCATGTCAAAACCACTTACGTGTGCGAAACCACTCACGTGTGCGAAACCACTCACCTGTGCGAAACCACACACCTGTGCGAAACCACACAATTGTGCAAAACCACTCTCCTGTGCAAAACCACTCTCCTGTGCAAAACCACTGTCCTGTGAAAAACCACTGTCTCGTGCAAAACCACTGTTTCGTGCGAAACCACTGTCTTATGCGAAAGCACTGTCTTGTTTGAAACCACTTTCTTGTGCGAAACCAATATCTTGTGCGAAACCAGGGTCGTGTGGGAAACCAATGTCGTGTGCGAAACTACTGTCTTGTGCGAAACCACTGCCTTGTTCAAAAACCACTGTCTTGTGCGATACCACTGCCTTGTGCAAAATCACTGTCTTGTGCGAAACCACTGTCTTGTGCGAAACCACTGTCTTGTGCGAAACCACTGTCTTGTGCAAAACCACTGTCTTGTGCGAAACCACCGTCTTGTGCGAAACCACCGTCTTGTGCGAAACCACCGTCTTGTGCGAAACCACTGTCTTGTGTGAAACAACTGTATTGTGCAAAACTACTGTCTTGTGCGGAACCACTGTCTTGTGCGGAACAACTGTCTTGTGCGAAACCGCTTTCATGTGATATCACTGTCATGTGCAAAACCACTGTCATTTGCGAAACCACTGTCATGTGCGAACCCCGATCTTGTGCGAAACCACTGTCCCATGCCAAACCACTCTCATGTGCAAAACCACTCACCTGTGCAAAACCACTCACTTGTGCAAAACCACTCACCTGTGCGAAACCACTCACCTGTGCGAAACCACTCACCTGTGCGAAACCACTCACCTGTGGGAAACCACTCAACTGTGTGAAACCACTGTCCTGTGCGAAACCACTGTCCTGTGTGAAACCACTGTCTCGTGCGAAACCACTGTCTCGTGCGAAACCACTGTCTTGTGCGAAACCACTGTCTTGTGCAAAACCACTGTCTTCAGACAAACCACGGTCTAGTTCGAAACAACTCTCTTGTGCTAAACCACTGTCTTGTGCGAAAGCACTGCATTGTGCGAAACCACTGTCTTGTGGGAAACCACTGCCTTGTTCGAAACCACTGTCTTGTGCGAAACCACTGTCTTGTGCGAAACCACTGTCTTGTGCGAAACCACTGTCTTGTGCGAAACAACCGTCTTGTGCGAAACCACCGTCATGTGCGAAACCACCGTCATGTGCGAAACCACCGTCATGTGCGAAACCACCGTCATGTGCGAAACCACCGTCATGTGCGAAACCACCGTCATGTGCGAAACCACTGTCATGTGCGAAACCACTGTCATGTGCAAAACCAGTCATGTGCAAAACCACTGTCATGTGCGAAACCACTGTCGTGTGCGAAACCACTCACCTGTGCGAAACCACTGTCCTGTGTGAAACCACTGTATTGTGCGAAACCACTGTCTCCTGCAAAACCACTTTCTCGTGCGAAAACACTGTCTCGTGCGAAACCACTGTCATGTGCGTAACCACTGTTGTCAGCGAAACCACAGTCTAGTGCGAAACAGCTGTCTTGTGCTAAAACACTGGCTTGTGTTAAATCACTGTCTTGTGCAAAACCACTGCCTTGTGCGAAACCACTCTCTTGTGCGAAAATAATGTCTTGTGCGAAACCACTATCTTGTGCGAAACCACTTCTTTTGTGCGAAACCACTGTCATTTCAAAACCACTTACGTGTGCGAAACCACTCACGTGTGCGAAACCACTCACCTGTGCGAAACCACTCACCTGTGTGAAACCACACAATTGTGCAAAACCACTCTCCTGTGCAAAACCACTGTCCTGTGAAAAACCACTGTCTCGTGCAAAACCACTGTTTCGTGCGAAACCACTGTCTTATGCGAAAGCACTGTCTTGTGTGAAACCACTTTCTTGTGCGAAACCAATATCTTGTGCGAAACCAGGGTCGTGTGGGAAACCAATGTCGTGTGCAAAACTACTGTCTTCTGCTAAATCACTGTCTTGTGCGAAACCACTGCCTTGTTCAAAAACCACTGTCTTGTGCGATACCACTGCCTTGTGCAAAACCACTGTCTTGTGCAAAACCACTGTCTTGTGCGAAACCACTGTCTTGTGCGAAACCACTGTCTTGTGCGAAACCACTGTCTTGTGCAAAACCACTGTCTTGTGCGAAACCACCGTCTTGTGCGAAACCACCGTCTTGTGCGAAACCACCGTCTTGTGCGAAACCACCGTCTTGTGCGAAACCACCGTCTTGTGCGAAACCACTGTCTTGTGCGAAACTACTGTCTTGTGCAAAACTACTGTCTTGTGCGGAACCACTGTCTTGTGCGGAACAACTGTCTTGTGCGAAACCGCTTTCATGTGATATCACTGTCATGTGCAAAACCACTGTCATTTGCGAAAACACTGTCATGTGCGAACCCCGATCTTGTGCGAAACCACTGTCCCATGCCAAACCACTCTCATGTGCAAAACCACTCACCTGTGCAAAACCACTCACCTGTGCAAAACCACTCACCTGTGCGAAACCACTCACCTGTGCGAAACCACTCACCTGTGCGAAACCACTCACCTGTGGGAAACCACTCAACTGTGTGATACCACTGTCCTGTGTGAAACCACTATCTCGTGCGAAACCACTGTCCTGTGTGAAACCACTGTCTCATGCGAAACCACTGTCTTGTGCGAAACCACTGTCTAGTGCGAAACCACTGTCTTGTGCAAAGCCACTGTCTTCAGAGAAACCACGGTCTAGTTCGAAACAACTCTCCTGTGCTAAACCACTGTCTTGTGCGAAAGCACTGCATTGTGCGAAACCACTGTCTTGTGGGAAACCACTGCCTTGTTCGAAACCACTGTCTTGTGCGAAACCACAGTCTTGTGCGAAACCACTGTCTTGTGCGAAACCACTGTCTTGTGCGAAACCACTGTCTTGTGCGAAATCACTGTCTTGTGCGAAACAACCGTCATGTGCGAAACCACCGTCATGTGCGAAACCACTGTCTTGTGCGAAACCACTGTCATGTGCGAAACCACTGTCATGTGCGAAACCACTGTCATGTGCGAAACCACTGTCATGTGCGAAACCACTGTCGTGTGCGAAACCACTCACCTGTGCGAAACCACTGTCCTGTGTGAAACCACTATATTGTGCGAAACCACTGTCTCCTGCAAAACCACTTTCTCGTGCGAAAACACTGTCTCGTGCTAAACCACTGTCATGTGCGTAACCACTGTTGTCAGCGAAACCACAGTCTAGTGCGAAACAACTGTCTTGTGCTAAAACACTGGCTTGTGTTAAATCACTGTCTTGTGCAAAACCACTGTCTTGTGCAAAACCACTGTCTTCAGAGAAACCACGGTCTAGTTCGAAACAACTCTCTTGTGCTAAACCACTGTCTTGTGCGAAGCACTGCATTGTGTGAAAGCACTGCATTGTGTGAAACCACTGCCTTGTGGGAAACCACTGCCTTGTTCGAAACCACTGTCTTGTGCGAAACCACTTTCTTGTCCGAAACCAATATCTTGTGCGAAACCAGGGTCGTGTGGGAAACCAATGTCGTGTGCGAAACTACTGTCTTCTGCTAAATCACTGTCTTGTGCGAAACCACTGCCTTGTTCAAAAACCACTGTCTTGTGCGATTCCACTGCCTTGTGCGAAACCACTGTCTTGTACGAAACCACTGTCTTCTGCGAAACCACTGTCTTGTGCAAAACCACTGTCTTGTGCGAAACCTCTGTCTTGTGCGAAACCACTCTCTTGTGCGAAACCACTGCCTTGTTCAAAAACCACTGTCTTGTGCGATACCACTACCTTGTGCGAAACCACTGTCTTGTGCGAAACCACTGGCATGTGCGAAACCGCTGTCTTGTGCGAAACCGCTGTCTTGTGCGAAACCGCTGTCTTCTGCAAATCCACAGACCTCTGCGAAACCACTGTCCTTTGCGAAACCACTGTCCTTTGCGAAACCACTGTCACTTCCGAAACCAATCTCTTGTGCGAAACCAACGTCTTGTGCGAAATCAGCGTCGTGTGAGAAACAACTGTCTTTTGTGAAAGCACTGCGTTGTGCGAAAGCACTGTCTTGTGCGAAACCATTGTCATGTGCGAAACCACTCACCTCTGCGAAACCACTCACTTGTGCGAGACCACTCTCCTGTGAAAAACCACTCAACTATGCGAAACCACTGTCATGTGCGAAATCACTGTCATGTGCGAAATCACTGTCTTGTGCGAAACCACTGTCTTGTGCGAAACCACTGTCTTGTGCGAAAACACTATCTTGTGCGAAAACACTGTCTTGTGCGCAACCACTGTCTTGTGCGAAACCACTGTCTTGTTCGAAACCACTGTCTTGTGCGAAACCACTGTCTTGTGCTAAATCACTTTCTTGTTGAAAACTACTGCCTTGTGGAAAACCACTGCCTTGTGCGAAACCACTGCCTTGTCCGAAACCACAGTCTTGTGCAAAACCACTGTCTTGTGCAAAACCACTGTCTTGTGCAAAACCACTGTCTTGTGCAAAACCACTGTCTTGTGCAAAACCACTGTCTTGTGCAAATCCACTGTGTTGTGCAAATCCACTGTCTTGTGCAAAACCACTGTCTTGTGCGAAACCACTGTCTTGTGCGAAACCACTGTCTTGTGCGAAACCACTGTCTTGTGCGAAACCACTGTCTTGTGCGAAACCACTGTCTTGTGCGAAACCACTGTCTTGTGCGAAACCACTGTCTTGTGCGAAACCACTGTCATTTGCGAAACCACAGTCTTGTGCGAAACCACTGTCTTGTGCGAAACCACTGTCTTGTGCGAAACCACTGTCTTGTGCGAAACCACTCTCTTGTGCGAAACCACTGTCTTGTGCGAAACCATTGTCGTGTGCGAAACCACTGTCGTGTCGAAACCACTGACTTGTGCGAAACCACTGACTTGTGCGAAACCACTGACTTGTGCGAAACCACTGTCTTGTGCGAAACCACTCTCTTGTGCGAATCCACTGTTGTGTGCGAAACCACTGTCATGTGCGAAACCACTGTCCTGTGCAAAACCACTGCCCTGTGCGAAACCACTGTCCTGTGCGAACCACTGTCCTTTGCGACACTACTATCGTGTGCGAAACCACTGTTGTGTGCAAATCCACTGTCGTGTGAAAAAACACTGTCTTGTGCGAAACCACTGTCTTGTGCGAAACCACTGTCTTCTGCAAAACCACTGTCTTGTGCGAAACCACTGTCTTGTGCGAAACCACTGTCTTGTGCGAAACCACTGTCTTGTGCAAAACCACTGTCTTGTGGGGAACCACTGTCTTGTGCGGAATCACTGCCTTGTGCGGAACCACTTTCTTGTGTGATACCACCGTCTTGTGCGATACCACTGTCTTCTGCGAAACCACTGTCTTGTGCGAAACCACTGTCTTGTGCGAAACCACTGTCTTGTGCGAAACCACTGTCTTGTGTGAAACCACTGTCTTGTGCGAAACCACTGTCTTGTGCGAAACCACTGCCTTGTTCAAAAACCACTGTCTTGTGCGATACCACTGCCTTGTGCAAAACCACTGTCTTGTGCGAAACCACTGTCATATGCGAAACCGCTGTCTTGTGCGAAACCGCTGTCTTCTGCAAATCCAATGACCTGTGTGAAACCACTGTCCTTTGCGAAACCACTGTCATTTGCGAAACCACTGTCACTTCCGAAACCAATCTCTTGTGCGAAACCAACGTCTTGTGCGAAACCACTGTCTTGTGCGAAACCACTCTCTTGTGCGAAACCACTGTCTTGTGAGAAACCACTGTCTTGTGCAAAACCACTGTCTTGTGGGGAACCACTGTCTTGTGCGGAATCACTGCCTTGTACGGAACCACTTTCATGTGTGATACCACCGTCTTGTGTGATACCACTGTCTTCTGCGAAACCACTGTCTTGTGCGAAACCACTGTCTTGTGCAAAACCACTGTCTTGTGCGAAACCACTGCCTTGTTCAAAAACCACTGTCTTGTGTGATACCACTGCCTTGTGCGAAACCACTGTCTTGTGCGAAATCACTGGCATGTGCGAAACTGCTGTCTTGTGCGAAACCGCTGTCTTGTGCGAAATCGCTGTCTTCTGCAAATCCACAGACCTCTGCGAAACCACTGTCCTTTGCGAAACCACATTCCTTTGCGAAACCACTGTCACTTCCGAAACCAATCTCTTGTGCGAAACCAACTACTTGTGCGAAATCAGCGTCGTGTGCCAAACAACTGTCTTTTGTGAAAGCACTGCATTGTGCGAAGGCACTGTCTTGTGCAAAACCATTGTCATGTGCGAAACCACTCACCTCTGCGAAACCACTCACTTGTGCGAGACCACTCTCCTGTGAAAAACCACTCAACTATGCGAAACCACTGTCATGTGCGAAATCACTGTCATGTGCGAAACCACTGTCTTGTGCGAAACCACTGTCTTGTGCGAAACCACTGTCTTGTGCGAAACCACTGTCTTGTGCGAAAACACTGTCTTGTGCGAAACCACTCTCTTGTGCGAAACCACTGTCTTGTGCGAAACCACTCTCTTGTGCGAAACCACTCTCTTGTGGGAAACCACTGCCTTGTGCGAAACCACTGTCTTGTGCGAAACCACTGTCTTGTGCTAAACCACTGTCTTGTGCTAAATCACTTTCTTGTTCAAAACTACTGCCTTGTGGAAAACCACTGACTTGTGCGAAACCCCTGCCTTGTCCGAAACCACAGTCTTGTGCAAAACCACTGTCTTGTGCAAAACCACTGTCTTGTGCAAAACCACTGTCTTGTGCAAAACCACTGTCTTATGCAAAACCACTGTCTTGTGCAAATCCACTGTCTTGTGCGAAACCACTGTCTTGCGCGAAACCACTGTCTTGTGCGAAACCACTGTCTTGTGCGAAACCACTGTCTTGTGCGAAACCACTGTCTTGTGCGAAACCACTGTCTTGTGCGAAACCACTGTCTTGTGCGAAACCACTGTCATTTGCGAAATCACAGTCTTGTGCGAAACCACTGTCTTGTGCGAAACCACTGTCTTGTGCGAAACCACTGTCTTGTGCGAAACCACTGTCTTGTGCGAAACCACTGTCGTGTGCGAAACCACTGTCGTGTGCGAAACCACTGACTTGTGCGAAACCACTGACTTGTGCGAAACCACTGCCTTGTGCAAAACCACTGTCTTGTGAGAAACCACTCTGTTGTGCGAAACCACTGTCATGTGCGAAACCACTGTCATGTGCGAAACCACTGTCCTGTGCAAAACCACTGCCCTGTGCGAAACCACTGCCCTGTGCGAACCACTGTCCTTTGCGACACTACTATCGTGTGCGAAACCACTGTTGTGTGCAAATCCACTATCGTGTGAAAAAACACTGTGTTGTGCGAAACCACTGTCTTGTGCGAAACCACTGTCTTCTGCAAAACCACTGTCTTGTGCGAAACCACTGTCTTGTGCGAAACCACTGTCTTGTGCGAAACCACTGTCTTGTGCAAAACCACTGTCTTGTGGGGAACCACTGTCTTGTGCGGAATCACTGCCTTGTGCGGAACCACTTTCTTGTGTGATACCACCGTCTTGTGCGATACCACTGTCTTCTGCAAATCCACTGACCTGTGCGAATCCACTGTCCTTTGCGAAACCACTGTCATTTGCGAAACCACTGTCACTTCCGAAACCAATCTCTTGTGCGAATCCATTGTCATGTGCGAAACCACTCACCTCTGCGAAACCACTCACTTGTGCGAGACCACTCTCCTGTGAAAAACCACTCAACTATGCGAAACCACTGTCATGTGCGAAACCACTGTCTTGTGCGAAACCACTGTCTTGTGCGAAACCACTGTCTTGTGCGAAACCACTGTCTTTTGCAAAACCACTGTCTTGTGCGAAACCACTGTCTTGTGCGAAACCACTGTCTTGTGCGAAACCACTGTCTTGTTCGAAACCACTGTCTTGTGCGAAACCACTGTCTTGTGCTAAACCACTGTCTTGTGCTAAATCACTTTCTTGTTCAAAACTACTGCCTTGTGGAAAACCACTGACTTGTGCGAAACCACTGCCTTAACCGAAACCACAGCCTTGTGCAAAACCACTGTCTTGTGCGAAACCACTGTCTTGTGCGAAACCACTGTCTTGTGCGAAACCACTGTCTTGTGCGAAACCACTGTCTTGTGCGAAACCACTGTCTTGTGCGAAACCACTGTCATTTGCGAAACCACTGTCTTGTCAGGAACCACTGTCTCGTTCAAAACCATTTTCTTGTGCGAAACCACTGTCTTGTGCGAAATCACTGTCTTGTGCAAAAACCACTGTCTTGTGCGAAACCACTGTCTTGTGCGAAACCACTGTCTTGTGCGAAACCACTGTCTTGTGCGAAACCACTGTCTTGTGCATAACCTATGTCGTGTGCGAAACCACTGTCGTGTGCGAAACCACTGTCGTGTGCGAAACCACTGTCGTGTGCGAAACCACTGTCTTGTGCGAAATCACTGTCGTGTGCGAAACCACTGTCGTGTGCAAAACCACTGTTGTGTGCGAAACCACTGTCGTGTGCGAAACCACTGTCGTGTGCGAAACCACTGTCGTGTGCGAAACCACTGTCTTGTGCGAAACCACTGTCTTGTGCGAAACCACTCTCTTGTGCGAAACCACTCTCTTGTGCGAATCCACTGTCGTGTGCGAAACCACTGTCATGTGCGAAACCACTGTCCTGTGCAAAACCACTGCCCTGTGCGAAACCACTGTCTTGTGCGAACCACTGTCCTTTGTGACACTACTATCGTGTGCGAAACCACTGTTGTGTGCAAATCCACTGTCGTGTGAAAAAACACTGTCTTGTGCGAAACCACTCTCTTGTGCGAAACCACTGTCCTGTGCGACACCACTATCATGTGCGAAAACACTTTCGTGTGTGAAACCACTATCGTATGCGAAACCACTGTCTTGTCAGGAACCACTGTCTTGTTCAAAACCATTTTCTTGTGCGAAACCACTGTCTTGTGCGAAACCACTGTCGTGTGCGAAACCACTGTCTTGTGCGAAAGCACTGTCCCGTGCGAAACCACTGTCCTTTGCGAAACCACTGTCCTTTGCAAAACCACTGTCAATTCCGAAACCACTGTCTAGTGCGAAACCACTCTCATGTGCGAAACCACTGTCTTGTGTGAAAACACTGTCTTGTGCGAGATCACTGTCTTGTGCGAAACCACTGTCTTGTGCGGAACCACTGCCTTGTGCGGAACCACTGTCTTTGTGCGAAACCACTGTCTTGTGTACAACCACTGTCTTGTGTGACGTCAATGGCATTATTTTTATCTGGTCACTGGAGAACATATTTTGGGTGAGTTTCAGTGTATGTTTGATGTTTCTCTGGTATCTTGCTGTTTGGTCTTTGATCTCTTTGTTGATGTGGTTGTCTTTCATAAAATCTACTGTTGTATTTATGTAGTTCTGTTCTTTCATCAAATCCAAAATATTTCCTTTATCTGCACTGGTTAGTATGGCATTGTTTCCTTTTCGTTTTAGCTTGTGGGATGTATTTTCTTCTGGTGTTCTGTTATTAGAGTTTATGGTTGTTTTGTGTGTTTTGACTGTTTGTGTTATTTCTGCAGCTACTAGGGCCTAATTGCTTTATTAAGTTTGCATTAAAATTTCGTGTGCACGATCTTTCTTGTTCCTGGCATAGTATGTTCAGGATCTCTTATGAGGTCCTCTATTGTTTTGTGTAATATTTGTGTGTTTATGCTGTGTTTTGGGTCTTTTCTAGAAGGCTTTTTTTCCAGTTTTGTGAGATTTGTATCAGTTACGTTCATAATTCTGTCACAGGAGTTATGTTTTTGGTTGTGGTTGTTGCTTCCTGTGGATGTGTATTTGTGATTTATAATTTTGTTGCAATTTATGTTTTGTTTTTCATGAAATTCTTTTTGTAGGTGTGACTTCTCCTTCTCAGTTATTTCTGGAGCTGGTATTGTAAAATTCTTGGCTCATCTAAATCCTAGGAACTATATGCTAAAAGCAATCGCTAAATAATGAACTATTCAATACACATATAGAATTACCCTTTAATTTCACAGTACCAATGCGAAGATATAACTGAGAGAGCAAACAAAACTGCACACAGGAACTGAACACAATAAACGAATAGCATTGGAGAATGCTCATGATATTCCTATAACAGACGGACTAAACCAAGAGATGTGCTAAAAGAAACATAATAAACAGGTCACACAACGCACAATACAGAAGTACACAAGACACTGACAGTGACCGGATAAAAGACAAAATTCAAATTTCAAATGTTTGTACAGCTTATGGGACTTAACTACGGGGTCATCTGTCCCTAAACTTACAAACTACTTACGAACTAACTTACACTAAGGACGGCACAAATATCCATGCCCGAGGGGGGACATAAAAGACACAAGAGAACAACACACAATAGGATACATATGGCACATACTCAACGAAAACTACAAAATAGTTCACAGAATAGGAAACATATTAAAGAAACAGGCACGCCAAATAGGATTCTGGACAGACAACAAAGCACTAAAAAAAAACTCAGAACACAGATGACACCAACAGACAAATTCAATGGATCAGCCATTTTATGAATCCACATGTCAATCAATATACCTTGGACAAACCTACAGAAATATTAAAACCAGATATTCAGAATACGTCACGACACTAAAAAGTCATAATTCCAAAAGCATATTTTCAGAATTCCTAATGGCTCCCAACCGTCATCCAACCAAAATAGAAACACACATAGACGCTCGTTAAGCACGCAGGCGCAGAGAGAAAATAAAGACAATGCAAATAGGTTGCCATTCCACTGGAGAACAAGTAAATCTGACTAACAGGTACGCACGCAAACAAAGTGCACACAGTCGAATTTGCTAAAGTGAAAAGTGAGTGCGATTGAATAAAATCCACAATAATGCGTATGTGGGCAAGAATTTGGAATGATGGGAGCCGGCACGAGACACGAAAAACAGTAGCAAGTAGGATGTTTTGCTATGTTGTTATGAGAAGCAATTGTACGTTCTTCGAGGTGTGTAAAACGTGAATGTTTAATGTGTTAGCTGGGAGAGGAGAGATGCACCGGCAGGGGCTGATATATCGGGCGGGCACAGTGTTGCCAACTGGCGAGGTTAGGCGCTCGACACCTGAAGTAAAAGTTTGCGTGTTGTCGAAGTTTTGAAGGGAAAATGGAAAGGCAAAAATTGGAGAGTTGCGATGTGTAGCAACGCTGTGGGCACTCTATCGGGGTTTTAATGTGTGTGTGAGGGTGAATTTGGAATGATGGGAGCCGCCAGGAGGCACGAAAGACGTAGCAAGTTGGAGGGATACTTTGCGAAAACATTGTACGTGTTTCGAGTTGTGTCACACGTGAATTGCAAATTAGTAAGTTGTGTTTAGGGGGGACACGTAAAGAGAGACGGAAGGAAGCAGCAGGGGCTGATATTTCTATCGGGGTTTTAATGTGTATGTGAGCACGAATGTGGAATTCGGGCTGCCTATACCGCTTGCCGCGTATAGTATTGTTTACACTTGCCGTTGTCTCGCAGTCGTTCCGTCTGCCGTACAACGTTATAAGCTGACCGGAGTCGATGTCAGCTCGTGCTCTGCGCACCATATTTTTACTTTGTAAGACCCTGTCTTCTCGCGAACGTCGTCGTCGCCGCCGCACGCACGCAGAATTTACGTGTTCATATTGACACGTGTATGTGTTAGGCATGGTCGCTTGAACTCCGCCTTTGGGTTTTAAAGCCAGGGTCGCTTTTACTCCTTTAGGTTTTTAAATCTAATATAGGCGGTGAACGCCTCTGGCGTTTGCTGGTATGGATGGAAAATTAATACATAACTGACGTGCTCGTCTATGCCTATGTTTATCGGAATTTCTGAATACATATCTCTGAAATTGGCTGCTCGATACCAACATCCAACTTCTTATATGACATACTAAAAGAGAAAAAAATTAGAAAAAAATAAGAGAGAAAAATAAAGCATTAATAATAATAAAAATAATTAACTAAATCAGAATTTGACGCTGCTTCTGGTACGCGTCGTATGTGTTAGTTACGTATGCTGTCAATTTTTAAGTAAGACTTTTGTCTCCTCGCGAACAACGTCGTCGCCTCCGCACCCACGCAGAATGCACGTGTATATCCACACGTGTAAATTGAAGGCATGGTCGCTTGAACCTATCTTAGGTTATTAATGCAGGGACGCTTAAACTCCTTTTATGGGTTTCACGATACAATAAAAATAAAAATGGCGCTCAACAAGTTGGACGATTTGGATGTGAAATTAACTGGCCGCTAGAAATATCAAACATCTTAAAACACGTAATAAAAACGAATATAAAAAAATTAAATAAATAAAATATAATTTGACACAGCTTTTGGAATGCGTCCTAGGTGTTAGTTACGTTTGCTATCATAATCTGTACACAGAGTAAAAGGTGGCACTTACATCCGAATTAGTTATACACTGATATGAGGTGAATGCCATTCCTACTCATATTGCCAATTGTTTACATAATATGCGACGTAGATAAAACGATCAATTACAATTTATTGACAAGTATTTCTTACTATTCTTCCACCATATGTTTGATGTATATTTAGCTACGAGGCGCCAATAATTACGTACGGGTGAACACAATTGTAAACTTCATTAAATTCCGTCTCTTACGACTTCAAACAGATAGAAAACATAATGCAGAATGATGAATGGAGATGTATGAGCAGACAGCCTAAATTTACAACTCAACTACCGGCACACACAGCGTAACTTTGGCGCATACTAAGTCTTAAACGGCTTAGCTCGGGTCCCATAGTGGGTTTCGATGGGGAAGGGGGTTGATGAATGAAAGTGAATTACATGGTGGGGGCAGTAGAGTAGTGGGGCAGTAGACTGGTGGCTGGAACAGTGGTAGGGGTGGTACAGTAGTGGGGGTGGTACAGTGGTGGGGGGTGGTAGAGGGGTGGGGGTGTTAGATGGGTGGGGTTGTTAGATGGGTGGGGGTGTAAGAGGGTTGGGGTGGTAGACTCGTGGGGGTGGTAGAGGGGTAGGGGGTAGACTGGTGGGGGAGGTAGACTGGTGGGTGTGGTAGAGGGGTGGGGTGGTAGACTAATTGGGGTGGTAGACTGGTGGGGGTGGTAGAGGGGTGGGGGTGTTAAAGGGGTAGGGGTGTTAAGGGGTGAGGGTGGTAGACTATTGGGGGTGGTAGACTATTGGGGGTGTTAGAGGGGTGAGGGGTGTTAGAGGGGTGGAGGTGTTAGAGGGTTGGGGTTTTTAGAGGGGTGGGGGTGGTAGAGGGGAGGGATGGTAGAGAGGTGGGAAAGGTAGACTGGTCGGGGTGGTAGAGGGGTGGGGGTGGTAGACTGGTTGGGGTGGTAGAGGGGTGGGGTGGTAGACTAGTTGGGGTTGGTAGACTGGTGGGGGTGGTAGAGGGTGGGGGTGTTAGAGGGGTAGGGGTGTTAGAGGGGTGGGGGTGGTAGACTGGTGAGGGTAGAAGAGGGGTGGGGGTGGTAGACTGGTGTGGGTGGAAGCAGGGTGGGGGTGGTAGAGGGGTGGGGTGTTAGTAAGGTGGGGGTGTTAAAGGGGTGGGTGTGTTAGAGGGGTGGTGGTGTTAGAGGGGTGGGGGTATTAGAGAGGGGGTGGGAGACTGGTGTGGTGGTAGAGGGTTGGGGGTGGTAGACTGGTTGAGGTGGTAGAAGGGTGGGGGTGGAAGAGGAGAGTGGATTTAGAGTGATGGGGTGGTAGACTGGTGGGGGTGGAAGAGGGGTGGGCACGCAGAATTTACGTGTTCATATTGACACGTGTATGTGTTAGGCATGGTCGCTTGAACTCCGCCTTTGGGTTTTAAAGCCAGGGTCGCTTTTACTCCTTTAGGTTTTTAAATCTAATATAGGCGGTGAACGCCTCTGGCGTTTGCTGGTATGGATGGAAAATTAATACATAACTGACGTGCTCGTCTATGCCTATGTTTATCGGAATTTCTGAATACATATCTCTGAAATTGGCTGCCCGATACCAACATCCAACTTCTTATATGACATACTAAAAGAGAAAAAAATTAGAAAAAAATAAGAGAGAAAAATAAAGCATTAATAATAATAAAAATAATTAACTAAATCAGAATTTGACGCTGCTTCTGGTACGCGTCGTATGTGTTAGTTACGTATGCTGTCAATTTTTAAGTAAGACTTTTGTCTCCTCGCGAACAACGTCGTCGCCTCCGCACCCACGCAGAATGCACGTGTATATCCACACGTGTAAATTGAAGGCATGGTCGCTTGAACCTATCTTAGGTTATTAATGCAGGGACGCTTAAACTCCTTTTATGGGTTTCACGATACAATAAAAATAAAAATGGCGCTCAACAAGTTGGACGATTTGGATGTGAAATTAACTGGCCGCTAGAAATATCAAACATCTTAAAACACGTAATAAAAACGAATATAAAAAAATTAAATAAATAAAATATAATTTGACACAGCTTTTGGAATGCGTCCTAGGTGTTAGTTACGTTTGCTATCATAATCTGTACACAGAGTAAAAGGTGGCACTTACATCCGAATTAGTTATACACTGATATGAGGTGAATGCCATTCCTACTCATATTGCCAATTGTTTACATAATATGCGACGTAGATAAAACGATCAATTACAATTTATTGACAAGTATTTCTTACTATTCTTCCACCATATGTTTGATGTATATTTAGCTACGAGGCGCCAATAATTACGTACGGGTGAACACAATTGTAAACTTCATTAAATTCCGTCTCTTACGACTTCAAACAGATAGAAAACATAATGCAGAATGATGAATGGAGATGTATGAGCAGACAGCCTAAATTTACAACTCAACTACCGGCACACACAGCGTAACTTTGGCGCATACTAAGTCTTAAACGGCTTAGCTCGGGTCCCATAGTGGGTTTCGATGGGGAAGGGGGTTGATGAATGAAAGTGAATTACATGGTGGGGGCAGTAGAGTAGTGGGGCAGTAGACTGGTGGCTGGAACAGTGGTAGGGGTGGTACAGTAGTGGGGGTGGTACAGTGGTGGGGGGTGGTAGAGGGGTGGGGGTGTTAGATGGGTGGGGTTGTTAGATGGGTGGGGGTGTAAGAGGGTTGGGGTGGTAGACTCGTGGGGGTGGTAGAGGGGTAGGGGGTAGACTGGTGGGGGAGGTAGACTGGTGGGTGTGGTAGAGGGGTGGGGTGGTAGACTAATTGGGGTGGTAGACTGGTGGGGGTGGTAGAGGGGTGGGGGTGTTAAAGGGGTAGGGGTGTTAAGGGGTGAGGGTGGTAGACTATTGGGGGTGGTAGACTATTGGGGGTGTTAGAGGGGTGAGGGGTGTTAGAGGGGTGGAGGTGTTAGAGGGTTGGGGTTTTTAGAGGGGTGGGGGTGGTAGAGGGGAGGGATGGTAGAGAGGTGGGAAAGGTAGACTGGTCGGGGTGGTAGAGGGGTGGGGGTGGTAGACTGGTTGGGGTGGTAGAGGGGTGGGGTGGTAGACTAGTTGGGGTTGGTAGACTGGTGGGGGTGGTAGAGGGTGGGGGTGTTAGAGGGGTAGGGGTGTTAGAGGGGTGGGGGTGGTAGACTGGTGAGGGTAGAAGAGGGGTGGGGGTGGTAGACTGGTGTGGGTGGAAGCAGGGTGGGGGTGGTAGAGGGGTGGGGTGTTAGTAAGGTGGGGGTGTTAAAGGGGTGGGTGTGTTAGAGGGGTGGTGGTGTTAGAGGGGTGGGGGTATTAGAGAGGGGGTGGGAGACTGGTGTGGTGGTAGAGGGTTGGGGGTGGTAGACTGGTTGAGGTGGTAGAAGGGTGGGGGTGGAAGAGGAGAGTGGATTTAGAGTGATGGGGTGGTAGACTGGTGGGGGTGGAAGAGGGGTGGGCACGCAGAATTTACGTGTTCATATTGACACGTGTATGTGTTAGGCATGGTCGCTTGAACTCCGCCTTTGGGTTTTAAAGCCAGGGTCGCTTTTACTCCTTTAGGTTTTTAAATCTAATATAGGCGGTGAACGCCTCTGGCGTTTGCTGGTATGGATGGAAAATTAATACATAACTGACGTGCTCGTCTATGCCTATGTTTATCGGAATTTCTGAATACATATCTCTGAAATTGGCTGCCCGATACCAACATCCAACTTCTTATATGACATACTAAAAGAGAAAAAAATTAGAAAAAAATAAGAGAGAAAAATAAAGCATTAATAATAATAAAAATAATTAACTAAATCAGAATTTGACGCTGCTTCTGGTACGCGTCGTATGTGTTAGTTACGTATGCTGTCAATTTTTAAGTAAGACTTTTGTCTCCTCGCGAACAACGTCGTCGCCTCCGCACCCACGCAGAATGCACGTGTATATCCACACGTGTAAATTGAAGGCATGGTCGCTTGAACCTATCTTAGGTTATTAATGCAGGGACGCTTAAACTCCTTTTATGGGTTTCACGATACAATAAAAATAAAAATGGCGCTCAACAAGTTGGACGATTTGGATGTGAAATTAACTGGCCGCTAGAAATATCAAACATCTTAAAACACGTAATAAAAACGAATATAAAAAAATTAAATAAATAAAATATAATTTGACACAGCTTTTGGAATGCGTCCTAGGTGTTAGTTACGTTTGCTATCATAATCTGTACACAGAGTAAAAGGTGGCACTTACATCCGAATTAGTTATACACTGATATGAGGTGAATGCCATTCCTACTCATATTGCCAATTGTTTACATAATATGCGACGTAGATAAAACGATCAATTACAATTTATTGACAAGTATTTCTTACTATTCTTCCACCATATGTTTGATGTATATTTAGCTACGAGGCGCCAATAATTACGTACGGGTGAACACAATTGTAAACTTCATTAAATTCCGTCTCTTACGACTTCAAACAGATAGAAAACATAATGCAGAATGATGAATGGAGATGTATGAGCAGACAGCCTAAATTTACAACTCAACTACCGGCACACACAGCGTAACTTTGGCGCATACTAAGTCTTAAACGGCTTAGCTCGGGTTCCATAGTGGGTTTCGATGGGGAAGGGGGTTGATGAATGAAAGTGAATTACATGGTGGGGGCAGTAGAGTAGTGGGGCAGTAGACTGGTGGCTGGAACAGTGGTAGGGGTGGTACAGTAGTGGGGGTGGTACAGTGGTGGGGGGTGGTAGAGGGGTGGGGGTGTTAGATGGGTGGGGTTGTTAGATGGGTGGGGGTGTAAGAGGGTTGGGGTGGTAGACTCGTGGGGGTGGTAGAGGGGTAGGGGGTAGACTGGTGGGGGAGGTAGACTGGTGGGTGTGGTAGAGGGGTGGGGTGGTAGACTAATTGGGGTGGTAGACTGGTGGGGGTGGTAGAGGGGTGGGGGTGTTAAAGGGGTAGGGGTGTTAAGGGGTGAGGGTGGTAGACTATTGGGGGTGGTAGACTATTGGGGGTGTTAGAGGGGTGAGGGGTGTTAGAGGGGTGGAGGTGTTAGAGGGTTGGGGTTTTTAGAGGGGTGGGGGTGGTAGAGGGGAGGGATGGTAGAGAGGTGGGAAAGGTAGACTGGTCGGGGTGGTAGAGGGGTGGGGGTGGTAGACTGGTTGGGGTGGTAGAGGGGTGGGGTGGTAGACTAGTTGGGGTTGGTAGACTGGTGGGGGTGGTAGAGGGTGGGGGTGTTAGAGGGGTAGGGGTGTTAGAGGGGTGGGGGTGGTAGACTGGTGAGGGTAGAAGAGGGGTGGGGGTGGTAGACTGGTGTGGGTGGAAGCAGGGTGGGGGTGGTAGAGGGGTGGGGTGTTAGTAAGGTGGGGGTGTTAAAGGGGTGGGTGTGTTAGAGGGGTGGTGGTGTTAGAGGGGTGGGGGTATTAGAGAGGGGGTGGGAGACTGGTGTGGTGGTAGAGGGTTGGGGGTGGTAGACTGGTTGAGGTGGTAGAAGGGTGGGGGTGGAAGAGGAGAGTGGATTTAGAGTGATGGGGTGGTAGACTGGTGGGGGTGGAAGAGGGGTGGGCACGCAGAATTTACGTGTTCATATTGACACGTGTATGTGTTAGGCATGGTCGCTTGAACTCCGCCTTTGGGTTTTAAAGCCAGGGTCGCTTTTACTCCTTTAGGTTTTTAAATCTAATATAGGCGGTGAACGCCTCTGGCGTTTGCTGGTATGGATGGAAAATTAATACATAACTGACGTGCTCGTCTATGCCTATGTTTATCGGAATTTCTGAATACATATCTCTGAAATTGGCTGCCCGATACCAACATCCAACTTCTTATATGACATACTAAAAGAGAAAAAAATTAGAAAAAAATAAGAGAGAAAAATAAAGCATTAATAATAATAAAAATAATTAACTAAATCAGAATTTGACGCTGCTTCTGGTACGCGTCGTATGTGTTAGTTACGTATGCTGTCAATTTTTAAGTAAGACTTTTGTCTCCTCGCGAACAACGTCGTCGCCTCCGCACCCACGCAGAATGCACGTGTATATCCACACGTGTAAATTGAAGGCATGGTCGCTTGAACCTATCTTAGGTTATTAATGCAGGGACGCTTAAACTCCTTTTATGGGTTTCACGATACAATAAAAATAAAAATGGCGCTCAACAAGTTGGACGATTTGGATGTGAAATTAACTGGCCGCTAGAAATATCAAACATCTTAAAACACGTAATAAAAACGAATATAAAAAAATTAAATAAATAAAATATAATTTGACACAGCTTTTGGAATGCGTCCTAGGTGTTAGTTACGTTTGCTATCATAATCTGTACACAGAGTAAAAGGTGGCACTTACATCCGAATTAGTTATACACTGATATGAGGTGAATGCCATTCCTACTCATATTGCCAATTGTTTACATAATATGCGACGTAGATAAAACGATCAATTACAATTTATTGACAAGTATTTCTTACTATTCTTCCACCATATGTTTGATGTATATTTAGCTACGAGGCGCCAATAATTACGTACGGGTGAACACAATTGTAAACTTCATTAAATTCCGTCTCTTACGACTTCAAACAGATAGAAAACATAATGCAGAATGATGAATGGAGATGTATGAGCAGACAGCCTAAATTTACAACTCAACTACCGGCACACACAGCGTAACTTTGGCGCATACTAAGTCTTAAACGGCTTAGCTCGGGTTCCATAGTGGGTTTCGATGGGGAAGGGGGTTGATGAATGAAAGTGAATTACATGGTGGGGGCAGTAGAGTAGTGGGGCAGTAGACTGGTGGCTGGAACAGTGGTAGGGGTGGTACAGTAGTGGGGGTGGTACAGTGGTGGGGGGTGGTAGAGGGGTGGGGGTGTTAGATGGGTGGGGTTGTTAGATGGGTGGGGGTGTAAGAGGGTTGGGGTGGTAGACTCGTGGGGGTGGTAGAGGGGTAGGGGGTAGACTGGTGGGGGAGGTAGACTGGTGGGTGTGGTAGAGGGGTGGGGTGGTAGACTAATTGGGGTGGTAGACTGGTGGGGGTGGTAGAGGGGTGGGGGTGTTAAAGGGGTAGGGGTGTTAAGGGGTGAGGGTGGTAGACTATTGGGGGTGGTAGACTATTGGGGGTGTTAGAGGGGTGAGGGGTGTTAGAGGGGTGGAGGTGTTAGAGGGTTGGGGTTTTTAGAGGGGTGGGGGTGGTAGAGGGGAGGGATGGTAGAGAGGTGGGAAAGGTAGACTGGTCGGGGTGGTAGAGGGGTGGGGGTGGTAGACTGGTTGGGGTGGTAGAGGGGTGGGGTGGTAGACTAGTTGGGGTTGGTAGACTGGTGGGGGTGGTAGAGGGTGGGGGTGTTAGAGGGGTAGGGGTGTTAGAGGGGTGGGGGTGGTAGACTGGTGAGGGTAGAAGAGGGGTGGGGGTGGTAGACTGGTGTGGGTGGAAGCAGGGTGGGGGTGGTAGAGGGGTGGGGTGTTAGTAAGGTGGGGGTGTTAAAGGGGTGGGTGTGTTAGAGGGGTGGTGGTGTTAGAGGGGTGGGGGTATTAGAGAGGGGGTGGGAGACTGGTGTGGTGGTAGAGGGTTGGGGGTGGTAGACTGGTTGAGGTGGTAGAAGGGTGGGGGTGGAAGAGGAGAGTGGATTTAGAGTGATGGGGTGGTAGACTGGTGGGGGTGGAAGAGGGGTGGGCACGCAGAATTTACGTGTTCATATTGACACGTGTATGTGTTAGGCATGGTCGCTTGAACTCCGCCTTTGGGTTTTAAAGCCAGGGTCGCTTTTACTCCTTTAGGTTTTTAAATCTAATATAGGCGGTGAACGCCTCTGGCGTTTGCTGGTATGGATGGAAAATTAATACATAACTGACGTGCTCGTCTATGCCTATGTTTATCGGAATTTCTGAATACATATCTCTGAAATTGGCTGCTCGATACCAACATCCAACTTCTTATATGACATACTAAAAGAGAAAAAAATTAGAAAAAAATAAGAGAGAAAAATAAAGCATTAATAATAATAAAAATAATTAACTAAATCAGAATTTGACGCTGCTTCTGGTACGCGTCGTATGTGTTAGTTACGTATGCTGTCAATTTTTAAGTAAGACTTTTGTCTCCTCGCGAACAACGTCGTCGCCTCCGCACCCACGCAGAATGCACGTGTATATCCACACGTGTAAATTGAAGGCATGGTCGCTTGAACCTATCTTAGGTTATTAATGCAGGGACGCTTAAACTCCTTTTATGGGTTTCACGATACAATAAAAATAAAAATGGCGCTCAACAAGTTGGACGATTTGGATGTGAAATTAACTGGCCGCTAGAAATATCAAACATCTTAAAACACGTAATAAAAACGAATATAAAAAAATTAAATAAATAAAATATAATTTGACACAGCTTTTGGAATGCGTCCTAGGTGTTAGTTACGTTTGCTATCATAATCTGTACACAGAGTAAAAGGTGGCACTTACATCCGAATTAGTTATACACTGATATGAGGTGAATGCCATTCCTACTCATATTGCCAATTGTTTACATAATATGCGACGTAGATAAAACGATCAATTACAATTTATTGACAAGTATTTCTTACTATTCTTCCACCATATGTTTGATGTATATTTAGCTACGAGGCGCCAATAATTACGTACGGGTGAACACAATTGTAAACTTCATTAAATTCCGTCTCTTACGACTTCAAACAGATAGAAAACATAATGCAGAATGATGAATGGAGATGTATGAGCAGACAGCCTAAATTTACAACTCAACTACCGGCACACACAGCGTAACTTTGGCGCATACTAAGTCTTAAACGGCTTAGCTCGGGTCCCATAGTGGGTTTCGATGGGGAAGGGGGTTGATGAATGAAAGTGAATTACATGGTGGGGGCAGTAGAGTAGTGGGGCAGTAGACTGGTGGCTGGAACAGTGGTAGGGGTGGTACAGTAGTGGGGGTGGTACAGTGGTGGGGGGTGGTAGAGGGGTGGGGGTGTTAGATGGGTGGGGTTGTTAGATGGGTGGGGGTGTAAGAGGGTTGGGGTGGTAGACTCGTGGGGGTGGTAGAGGGGTAGGGGGTAGACTGGTGGGGGAGGTAGACTGGTGGGTGTGGTAGAGGGGTGGGGTGGTAGACTAATTGGGGTGGTAGACTGGTGGGGGTGGTAGAGGGGTGGGGGTGTTAAAGGGGTAGGGGTGTTAAGGGGTGAGGGTGGTAGACTATTGGGGGTGGTAGACTATTGGGGGTGTTAGAGGGGTGAGGGGTGTTAGAGGGGTGGAGGTGTTAGAGGGTTGGGGTTTTTAGAGGGGTGGGGGTGGTAGAGGGGAGGGATGGTAGAGAGGTGGGAAAGGTAGACTGGTCGGGGTGGTAGAGGGGTGGGGGTGGTAGACTGGTTGGGGTGGTAGAGGGGTGGGGTGGTAGACTAGTTGGGGTTGGTAGACTGGTGGGGGTGGTAGAGGGTGGGGGTGTTAGAGGGGTAGGGGTGTTAGAGGGGTGGGGGTGGTAGACTGGTGAGGGTAGAAGAGGGGTGGGGGTGGTAGACTGGTGTGGGTGGAAGCAGGGTGGGGGTGGTAGAGGGGTGGGGTGTTAGTAAGGTGGGGGTGTTAAAGGGGTGGGTGTGTTAGAGGGGTGGTGGTGTTAGAGGGGTGGGGGTATTAGAGAGGGGGTGGGAGACTGGTGTGGTGGTAGAGGGTTGGGGGTGGTAGACTGGTTGAGGTGGTAGAAGGGTGGGGGTGGAAGAGGAGAGTGGATTTAGAGTGATGGGGTGGTAGACTGGTGGGGGTGGAAGAGGGGTGGGCACGCAGAATTTACGTGTTCATATTGACACGTGTATGTGTTAGGCATGGTCGCTTGAACTCCGCCTTTGGGTTTTAAAGCCAGGGTCGCTTTTACTCCTTTAGGTTTTTAAATCTAATATAGGCGGTGAACGCCTCTGGCGTTTGCTGGTATGGATGGAAAATTAATACATAACTGACGTGCTCGTCTATGCCTATGTTTATCGGAATTTCTGAATACATATCTCTGAAATTGGCTGCCCGATACCAACATCCAACTTCTTATATGACATACTAAAAGAGAAAAAAATTAGAAAAAAATAAGAGAGAAAAATAAAGCATTAATAATAATAAAAATAATTAACTAAATCAGAATTTGACGCTGCTTCTGGTACGCGTCGTATGTGTTAGTTACGTATGCTGTCAATTTTTAAGTAAGACTTTTGTCTCCTCGCGAACAACGTCGTCGCCTCCGCACCCACGCAGAATGCACGTGTATATCCACACGTGTAAATTGAAGGCATGGTCGCTTGAACCTATCTTAGGTTATTAATGCAGGGACGCTTAAACTCCTTTTATGGGTTTCACGATACAATAAAAATAAAAATGGCGCTCAACAAGTTGGACGATTTGGATGTGAAATTAACTGGCCGCTAGAAATATCAAACATCTTAAAACACGTAATAAAAACGAATATAAAAAAATTAAATAAATAAAATATAATTTGACACAGCTTTTGGAATGCGTCCTAGGTGTTAGTTACGTTTGCTATCATAATCTGTACACAGAGTAAAAGGTGGCACTTACATCCGAATTAGTTATACACTGATATGAGGTGAATGCCATTCCTACTCATATTGCCAATTGTTTACATAATATGCGACGTAGATAAAACGATCAATTACAATTTATTGACAAGTATTTCTTACTATTCTTCCACCATATGTTTGATGTATATTTAGCTACGAGGCGCCAATAATTACGTACGGGTGAACACAATTGTAAACTTCATTAAATTCCGTCTCTTACGACTTCAAACAGATAGAAAACATAATGCAGAATGATGAATGGAGATGTATGAGCAGACAGCCTAAATTTACAACTCAACTACCGGCACACACAGCGTAACTTTGGCGCATACTAAGTCTTAAACGGCTTAGCTCGGGTCCCATAGTGGGTTTCGATGGGGAAGGGGGTTGATGAATGAAAGTGAATTACATGGTGGGGGCAGTAGAGTAGTGGGGCAGTAGACTGGTGGCTGGAACAGTGGTAGGGGTGGTACAGTAGTGGGGGTGGTACAGTGGTGGGGGGTGGTAGAGGGGTGGGGGTGTTAGATGGGTGGGGTTGTTAGATGGGTGGGGGTGTAAGAGGGTTGGGGTGGTAGACTCGTGGGGGTGGTAGAGGGGTAGGGGGTAGACTGGTGGGGGAGGTAGACTGGTGGGTGTGGTAGAGGGGTGGGGTGGTAGACTAATTGGGGTGGTAGACTGGTGGGGGTGGTAGAGGGGTGGGGGTGTTAAAGGGGTAGGGGTGTTAAGGGGTGAGGGTGGTAGACTATTGGGGGTGGTAGACTATTGGGGGTGTTAGAGGGGTGAGGGGTGTTAGAGGGGTGGAGGTGTTAGAGGGTTGGGGTTTTTAGAGGGGTGGGGGTGGTAGAGGGGAGGGATGGTAGAGAGGTGGGAAAGGTAGACTGGTCGGGGTGGTAGAGGGGTGGGGGTGGTAGACTGGTTGGGGTGGTAGAGGGGTGGGGTGGTAGACTAGTTGGGGTTGGTAGACTGGTGGGGGTGGTAGAGGGTGGGGGTGTTAGAGGGGTAGGGGTGTTAGAGGGGTGGGGGTGGTAGACTGGTGAGGGTAGAAGAGGGGTGGGGGTGGTAGACTGGTGTGGGTGGAAGCAGGGTGGGGGTGGTAGAGGGGTGGGGTGTTAGTAAGGTGGGGGTGTTAAAGGGGTGGGTGTGTTAGAGGGGTGGTGGTGTTAGAGGGGTGGGGGTATTAGAGAGGGGGTGGGAGACTGGTGTGGTGGTAGAGGGTTGGGGGTGGTAGACTGGTTGAGGTGGTAGAAGGGTGGGGGTGGAAGAGGAGAGTGGATTTAGAGTGATGGGGTGGTAGACTGGTGGGGGTGGAAGAGGGGTGGGCACGCAGAATTTACGTGTTCATATTGACACGTGTATGTGTTAGGCATGGTCGCTTGAACTCCGCCTTTGGGTTTTAAAGCCAGGGTCGCTTTTACTCCTTTAGGTTTTTAAATCTAATATAGGCGGTGAACGCCTCTGGCGTTTGCTGGTATGGATGGAAAATTAATACATAACTGACGTGCTCGTCTATGCCTATGTTTATCGGAATTTCTGAATACATATCTCTGAAATTGGCTGCCCGATACCAACATCCAACTTCTTATATGACATACTAAAAGAGAAAAAAATTAGAAAAAAATAAGAGAGAAAAATAAAGCATTAATAATAATAAAAATAATTAACTAAATCAGAATTTGACGCTGCTTCTGGTACGCGTCGTATGTGTTAGTTACGTATGCTGTCAATTTTTAAGTAAGACTTTTGTCTCCTCGCGAACAACGTCGTCGCCTCCGCACCCACGCAGAATGCACGTGTATATCCACACGTGTAAATTGAAGGCATGGTCGCTTGAACCTATCTTAGGTTATTAATGCAGGGACGCTTAAACTCCTTTTATGGGTTTCACGATACAATAAAAATAAAAATGGCGCTCAACAAGTTGGACGATTTGGATGTGAAATTAACTGGCCGCTAGAAATATCAAACATCTTAAAACACGTAATAAAAACGAATATAAAAAAATTAAATAAATAAAATATAATTTGACACAGCTTTTGGAATGCGTCCTAGGTGTTAGTTACGTTTGCTATCATAATCTGTACACAGAGTAAAAGGTGGCACTTACATCCGAATTAGTTATACACTGATATGAGGTGAATGCCATTCCTACTCATATTGCCAATTGTTTACATAATATGCGACGTAGATAAAACGATCAATTACAATTTATTGACAAGTATTTCTTACTATTCTTCCACCATATGTTTGATGTATATTTAGCTACGAGGCGCCAATAATTACGTACGGGTGAACACAATTGTAAACTTCATTAAATTCCGTCTCTTACGACTTCAAACAGATAGAAAACATAATGCAGAATGATGAATGGAGATGTATGAGCAGACAGCCTAAATTTACAACTCAACTACCGGCACACACAGCGTAACTTTGGCGCATACTAAGTCTTAAACGGCTTAGCTCGGGTCCCATAGTGGGTTTCGATGGGGAAGGGGGTTGATGAATGAAAGTGAATTACATGGTGGGGGCAGTAGAGTAGTGGGGCAGTAGACTGGTGGCTGGAACAGTGGTAGGGGTGGTACAGTAGTGGGGGTGGTACAGTGGTGGGGGGTGGTAGAGGGGTGGGGGTGTTAGATGGGTGGGGTTGTTAGATGGGTGGGGGTGTAAGAGGGTTGGGGTGGTAGACTCGTGGGGGTGGTAGAGGGGTAGGGGGTAGACTGGTGGGGGAGGTAGACTGGTGGGTGTGGTAGAGGGGTGGGGTGGTAGACTAATTGGGGTGGTAGACTGGTGGGGGTGGTAGAGGGGTGGGGGTGTTAAAGGGGTAGGGGTGTTAAGGGGTGAGGGTGGTAGACTATTGGGGGTGGTAGACTATTGGGGGTGTTAGAGGGGTGAGGGGTGTTAGAGGGGTGGAGGTGTTAGAGGGTTGGGGTTTTTAGAGGGGTGGGGGTGGTAGAGGGGAGGGATGGTAGAGAGGTGGGAAAGGTAGACTGGTCGGGGTGGTAGAGGGGTGGGGGTGGTAGACTGGTTGGGGTGGTAGAGGGGTGGGGTGGTAGACTAGTTGGGGTTGGTAGACTGGTGGGGGTGGTAGAGGGTGGGGGTGTTAGAGGGGTAGGGGTGTTAGAGGGGTGGGGGGTGGTAGACTGGTGAGGGTAGAAGAGGGGTGGGGGTGGTAGACTGGTGTGGGTGGAAGCAGGGTGGGGGTGGTAGAGGGGTGGGGTGTTAGTAAGGTGGGGGTGTTAAAGGGGTGGGTGTGTTAGAGGGGTGGTGGTGTTAGAGGGGTGGGGGTATTAGAGAGGGGGTGGGAGACTGGTGTGGTGGTAGAGGGTTGGGGGTGGTAGACTGGTTGAGGTGGTAGAAGGGTGGGGGTGGAAGAGGAGAGTGGATTTAGAGTGATGGGGTGGTAGACTGGTGGGGGTGGAAGAGGGGTGGGCACGCAGAATTTACGTGTTCATATTGACACGTGTATGTGTTAGGCATGGTCGCTTGAACTCCGCCTTTGGGTTTTAAAGCCAGGGTCGCTTTTACTCCTTTAGGTTTTTAAATCTAATATAGGCGGTGAACGCCTCTGGCGTTTGCTGGTATGGATGGAAAATTAATACATAACTGACGTGCTCGTCTATGCCTATGTTTATCGGAATTTCTGAATACATATCTCTGAAATTGGCTGCCCGATACCAACATCCAACTTCTTATATGACATACTAAAAGAGAAAAAAATTAGAAAAAAATAAGAGAGAAAAATAAAGCATTAATAATAATAAAAATAATTAACTAAATCAGAATTTGACGCTGCTTCTGGTACGCGTCGTATGTGTTAGTTACGTATGCTGTCAATTTTTAAGTAAGACTTTTGTCTCCTCGCGAACAACGTCGTCGCCTCCGCACCCACGCAGAATGCACGTGTATATCCACACGTGTAAATTGAAGGCATGGTCGCTTGAACCTATCTTAGGTTATTAATGCAGGGACGCTTAAACTCCTTTTATGGGTTTCACGATACAATAAAAATAAAAATGGCGCTCAACAAGTTGGACGATTTGGATGTGAAATTAACTGGCCGCTAGAAATATCAAACATCTTAAAACACGTAATAAAAACGAATATAAAAAAATTAAATAAATAAAATATAATTTGACACAGCTTTTGGAATGCGTCCTAGGTGTTAGTTACGTTTGCTATCATAATCTGTACACAGAGTAAAAGGTGGCACTTACATCCGAATTAGTTATACACTGATATGAGGTGAATGCCATTCCTACTCATATTGCCAATTGTTTACATAATATGCGACGTAGATAAAACGATCAATTACAATTTATTGACAAGTATTTCTTACTATTCTTCCACCATATGTTTGATGTATATTTAGCTACGAGGTGCCAATAATTACGTACGGGTGAACACAATTGTAAACTTCATTAAATTCCGTCTCTTACGACTTCAAACAGATAGAAAACATAATGCAGAATGATGAATGGAGATGTATGAGCAGACAGCCTAAATTTACAACTCAACTACCGGCACACACAGCGTAACTTTGGCGCATACTAAGTCTTAAACGGCTTAGCTCGGGTTCCATAGTGGGTTTCGATGGGGAAGGGGGTTGATGAATGAAAGTGAATTACATGGTGGGGGCAGTAGAGTAGTGGGGCAGTAGACTGGTGGCTGGAACAGTGGTAGGGGTGGTACAGTAGTGGGGGTGGTACAGTGGTGGGGGGTGGTAGAGGGGTGGGGGTGTTAGATGGGTGGGGTTGTTAGATGGGTGGGGGTGTAAGAGGGTTGGGGTGGTAGACTCGTGGGGGTGGTAGAGGGGTAGGGGGTAGACTGGTGGGGGAGGTAGACTGGTGGGTGTGGTAGAGGGGTGGGGTGGTAGACTAATTGGGGTGGTAGACTGGTGGGGGTGGTAGAGGGGTGGGGGTGTTAAAGGGGTAGGGGTGTTAAGGGGTGAGGGTGGTAGACTATTGGGGGTGGTAGACTATTGGGGGTGTTAGAGGGGTGAGGGGTGTTAGAGGGGTGGAGGTGTTAGAGGGTTGGGGTTTTTAGAGGGGTGGGGGTGGTAGAGGGGAGGGATGGTAGAGAGGTGGGAAAGGTAGACTGGTCGGGGTGGTAGAGGGGTGGGGGTGGTAGACTGGTTGGGGTGGTAGAGGGGTGGGGTGGTAGACTAGTTGGGGTTGGTAGACTGGTGGGGGTGGTAGAGGGTGGGGGTGTTAGAGGGGTAGGGGTGTTAGAGGGGTGGGGGTGGTAGACTGGTGAGGGTAGAAGAGGGGTGGGGGTGGTAGACTGGTGTGGGTGGAAGCAGGGTGGGGGTGGTAGAGGGGTGGGGTGTTAGTAAGGTGGGGGTGTTAAAGGGGTGGGTGTGTTAGAGGGGTGGTGGTGTTAGAGGGGTGGGGGTATTAGAGAGGGGGTGGGAGACTGGTGTGGTGGTAGAGGGTTGGGGGTGGTAGACTGGTTGAGGTGGTAGAAGGGTGGGGGTGGAAGAGGAGAGTGGATTTAGAGTGATGGGGTGGTAGACTGGTGGGGGTGGAAGAGGGGTGGGCACGCAGAATTTACGTGTTCATATTGACACGTGTATGTGTTAGGCATGGTCGCTTGAACTCCGCCTTTGGGTTTTAAAGCCAGGGTCGCTTTTACTCCTTTAGGTTTTTAAATCTAATATAGGCGGTGAACGCCTCTGGCGTTTGCTGGTATGGATGGAAAATTAATACATAACTGACGTGCTCGTCTATGCCTATGTTTATCGGAATTTCTGAATACATATCTCTGAAATTGGCTGCCCGATACCAACATCCAACTTCTTATATGACATACTAAAAGAGAAAAAAATTAGAAAAAAATAAGAGAGAAAAATAAAGCATTAATAATAATAAAAATAATTAACTAAATCAGAATTTGACGCTGCTTCTGGTACGCGTCGTATGTGTTAGTTACGTATGCTGTCAATTTTTAAGTAAGACTTTTGTCTCCTCGCGAACAACGTCGTCGCCTCCGCACCCACGCAGAATGCACGTGTATATCCACACGTGTAAATTGAAGGCATGGTCGCTTGAACCTATCTTAGGTTATTAATGCAGGGACGCTTAAACTCCTTTTATGGGTTTCACGATACAATAAAAATAAAAATGGCGCTCAACAAGTTGGACGATTTGGATGTGAAATTAACTGGCCGCTAGAAATATCAAACATCTTAAAACACGTAATAAAAACGAATATAAAAAAATTAAATAAATAAAATATAATTTGACACAGCTTTTGGAATGCGTCCTAGGTGTTAGTTACGTTTGCTATCATAATCTGTACACAGAGTAAAAGGTGGCACTTACATCCGAATTAGTTATACACTGATATGAGGTGAATGCCATTCCTACTCATATTGCCAATTGTTTACATAATATGCGACGTAGATAAAACGATCAATTACAATTTATTGACAAGTATTTCTTACTATTCTTCCACCATATGTTTGATGTATATTTAGCTACGAGGCGCCAATAATTACGTACGGGTGAACACAATTGTAAACTTCATTAAATTCCGTCTCTTACGACTTCAAACAGATAGAAAACATAATGCAGAATGATGAATGGAGATGTATGAGCAGACAGCCTAAATTTACAACTCAACTACCGGCACACACAGCGTAACTTTGGCGCATACTAAGTCTTAAACGGCTTAGCTCGGGTTCCATAGTGGGTTTCGATGGGGAAGGGGGTTGATGAATGAAAGTGAATTACATGGTGGGGGCAGTAGAGTAGTGGGGCAGTAGACTGGTGGCTGGAACAGTGGTAGGGGTGGTACAGTAGTGGGGGTGGTACAGTGGTGGGGGGTGGTAGAGGGGTGGGGGTGTTAGATGGGTGGGGTTGTTAGATGGGTGGGGGTGTAAGAGGGTTGGGGTGGTAGACTCGTGGGGGTGGTAGAGGGGTAGGGGGTAGACTGGTGGGGGAGGTAGACTGGTGGGTGTGGTAGAGGGGTGGGGTGGTAGACTAATTGGGGTGGTAGACTGGTGGGGGTGGTAGAGGGGTGGGGGTGTTAAAGGGGTAGGGGTGTTAAGGGGTGAGGGTGGTAGACTATTGGGGGTGGTAGACTATTGGGGGTGTTAGAGGGGTGAGGGGTGTTAGAGGGGTGGAGGTGTTAGAGGGTTGGGGTTTTTAGAGGGGTGGGGGTGGTAGAGGGGAGGGATGGTAGAGAGGTGGGAAAGGTAGACTGGTCGGGGTGGTAGAGGGGTGGGGGTGGTAGACTGGTTGGGGTGGTAGAGGGGTGGGGTGGTAGACTAGTTGGGGTTGGTAGACTGGTGGGGGTGGTAGAGGGTGGGGGTGTTAGAGGGGTAGGGGTGTTAGAGGGGTGGGGGTGGTAGACTGGTGAGGGTAGAAGAGGGGTGGGGGTGGTAGACTGGTGTGGGTGGAAGCAGGGTGGGGGTGGTAGAGGGGTGGGGTGTTAGTAAGGTGGGGGTGTTAAAGGGGTGGGTGTGTTAGAGGGGTGGTGGTGTTAGAGGGGTGGGGGTATTAGAGAGGGGGTGGGAGACTGGTGTGGTGGTAGAGGGTTGGGGGTGGTAGACTGGTTGAGGTGGTAGAAGGGTGGGGGTGGAAGAGGAGAGTGGATTTAGAGTGATGGGGTGGTAGACTGGTGGGGGTGGAAGAGGGGTGGGCACGCAGAATTTACGTGTTCATATTGACACGTGTATGTGTTAGGCATGGTCGCTTGAACTCCGCCTTTGGGTTTTAAAGCCAGGGTCGCTTTTACTCCTTTAGGTTTTTAAATCTAATATAGGCGGTGAACGCCTCTGGCGTTTGCTGGTATGGATGGAAAATTAATACATAACTGACGTGCTCGTCTATGCCTATGTTTATCGGAATTTCTGAATACATATCTCTGAAATTGGCTGCTCGATACCAACATCCAACTTCTTATATGACATACTAAAAGAGAAAAAAATTAGAAAAAAATAAGAGAGAAAAATAAAGCATTAATAATAATAAAAATAATTAACTAAATCAGAATTTGACGCTGCTTCTGGTACGCGTCGTATGTGTTAGTTACGTATGCTGTCAATTTTTAAGTAAGACTTTTGTCTCCTCGCGAACAACGTCGTCGCCTCCGCACCCACGCAGAATGCACGTGTATATCCACACGTGTAAATTGAAGGCATGGTCGCTTGAACCTATCTTAGGTTATTAATGCAGGGACGCTTAAACTCCTTTTATGGGTTTCACGATACAATAAAAATAAAAATGGCGCTCAACAAGTTGGACGATTTGGATGTGAAATTAACTGGCCGCTAGAAATATCAAACATCTTAAAACACGTAATAAAAACGAATATAAAAAAATTAAATAAATAAAATATAATTTGACACAGCTTTTGGAATGCGTCCTAGGTGTTAGTTACGTTTGCTATCATAATCTGTACACAGAGTAAAAGGTGGCACTTACATCCGAATTAGTTATACACTGATATGAGGTGAATGCCATTCCTACTCATATTGCCAATTGTTTACATAATATGCGACGTAGATAAAACGATCAATTACAATTTATTGACAAGTATTTCTTACTATTCTTCCACCATATGTTTGATGTATATTTAGCTACGAGGCGCCAATAATTACGTACGGGTGAACACAATTGTAAACTTCATTAAATTCCGTCTCTTACGACTTCAAACAGATAGAAAACATAATGCAGAATGATGAATGGAGATGTATGAGCAGACAGCCTAAATTTACAACTCAACTACCGGCACACACAGCGTAACTTTGGCGCATACTAAGTCTTAAACGGCTTAGCTCGGGTCCCATAGTGGGTTTCGATGGGGAAGGGGGTTGATGAATGAAAGTGAATTACATGGTGGGGGCAGTAGAGTAGTGGGGCAGTAGACTGGTGGCTGGAACAGTGGTAGGGGTGGTACAGTAGTGGGGGTGGTACAGTGGTGGGGGGTGGTAGAGGGGTGGGGGTGTTAGATGGGTGGGGTTGTTAGATGGGTGGGGGTGTAAGAGGGTTGGGGTGGTAGACTCGTGGGGGTGGTAGAGGGGTAGGGGGTAGACTGGTGGGGGAGGTAGACTGGTGGGTGTGGTAGAGGGGTGGGGTGGTAGACTAATTGGGGTGGTAGACTGGTGGGGGTGGTAGAGGGGTGGGGGTGTTAAAGGGGTAGGGGTGTTAAGGGGTGAGGGTGGTAGACTATTGGGGGTGGTAGACTATTGGGGGTGTTAGAGGGGTGAGGGGTGTTAGAGGGGTGGAGGTGTTAGAGGGTTGGGGTTTTTAGAGGGGTGGGGGTGGTAGAGGGGAGGGATGGTAGAGAGGTGGGAAAGGTAGACTGGTCGGGGTGGTAGAGGGGTGGGGGTGGTAGACTGGTTGGGGTGGTAGAGGGGTGGGGTGGTAGACTAGTTGGGGTTGGTAGACTGGTGGGGGTGGTAGAGGGTGGGGGTGTTAGAGGGGTAGGGGTGTTAGAGGGGTGGGGGTGGTAGACTGGTGAGGGTAGAAGAGGGGTGGGGGTGGTAGACTGGTGTGGGTGGAAGCAGGGTGGGGGTGGTAGAGGGGTGGGGTGTTAGTAAGGTGGGGGTGTTAAAGGGGTGGGTGTGTTAGAGGGGTGGTGGTGTTAGAGGGGTGGGGGTATTAGAGAGGGGGTGGGAGACTGGTGTGGTGGTAGAGGGTTGGGGGTGGTAGACTGGTTGAGGTGGTAGAAGGGTGGGGGTGGAAGAGGAGAGTGGATTTAGAGTGATGGGGTGGTAGACTGGTGGGGGTGGAAGAGGGGTGGGCACGCAGAATTTACGTGTTCATATTGACACGTGTATGTGTTAGGCATGGTCGCTTGAACTCCGCCTTTGGGTTTTAAAGCCAGGGTCGCTTTTACTCCTTTAGGTTTTTAAATCTAATATAGGCGGTGAACGCCTCTGGCGTTTGCTGGTATGGATGGAAAATTAATACATAACTGACGTGCTCGTCTATGCCTATGTTTATCGGAATTTCTGAATACATATCTCTGAAATTGGCTGCCCGATACCAACATCCAACTTCTTATATGACATACTAAAAGAGAAAAAAATTAGAAAAAAATAAGAGAGAAAAATAAAGCATTAATAATAATAAAAATAATTAACTAAATCAGAATTTGACGCTGCTTCTGGTACGCGTCGTATGTGTTAGTTACGTATGCTGTCAATTTTTAAGTAAGACTTTTGTCTCCTCGCGAACAACGTCGTCGCCTCCGCACCCACGCAGAATGCACGTGTATATCCACACGTGTAAATTGAAGGCATGGTCGCTTGAACCTATCTTAGGTTATTAATGCAGGGACGCTTAAACTCCTTTTATGGGTTTCACGATACAATAAAAATAAAAATGGCGCTCAACAAGTTGGACGATTTGGATGTGAAATTAACTGGCCGCTAGAAATATCAAACATCTTAAAACACGTAATAAAAACGAATATAAAAAAATTAAATAAATAAAATATAATTTGACACAGCTTTTGGAATGCGTCCTAGGTGTTAGTTACGTTTGCTATCATAATCTGTACACAGAGTAAAAGGTGGCACTTACATCCGAATTAGTTATACACTGATATGAGGTGAATGCCATTCCTACTCATATTGCCAATTGTTTACATAATATGCGACGTAGATAAAACGATCAATTACAATTTATTGACAAGTATTTCTTACTATTCTTCCACCATATGTTTGATGTATATTTAGCTACGAGGCGCCAATAATTACGTACGGGTGAACACAATTGTAAACTTCATTAAATTCCGTCTCTTACGACTTCAAACAGATAGAAAACATAATGCAGAATGATGAATGGAGATGTATGAGCAGACAGCCTAAATTTACAACTCAACTACCGGCACACACAGCGTAACTTTGGCGCATACTAAGTCTTAAACGGCTTAGCTCGGGTCCCATAGTGGGTTTCGATGGGGAAGGGGGTTGATGAATGAAAGTGAATTACATGGTGGGGGCAGTAGAGTAGTGGGGCAGTAGACTGGTGGCTGGAACAGTGGTAGGGGTGGTACAGTAGTGGGGGTGGTACAGTGGTGGGGGGTGGTAGAGGGGTGGGGGTGTTAGATGGGTGGGGTTGTTAGATGGGTGGGGGTGTAAGAGGGTTGGGGTGGTAGACTCGTGGGGGTGGTAGAGGGGTAGGGGGTAGACTGGTGGGGGAGGTAGACTGGTGGGTGTGGTAGAGGGGTGGGGTGGTAGACTAATTGGGGTGGTAGACTGGTGGGGGTGGTAGAGGGGTGGGGGTGTTAAAGGGGTAGGGGTGTTAAGGGGTGAGGGTGGTAGACTATTGGGGGTGGTAGACTATTGGGGGTGTTAGAGGGGTGAGGGGTGTTAGAGGGGTGGAGGTGTTAGAGGGTTGGGGTTTTTAGAGGGGTGGGGGTGGTAGAGGGGAGGGATGGTAGAGAGGTGGGAAAGGTAGACTGGTCGGGGTGGTAGAGGGGTGGGGGTGGTAGACTGGTTGGGGTGGTAGAGGGGTGGGGTGGTAGACTAGTTGGGGTTGGTAGACTGGTGGGGGTGGTAGAGGGTGGGGGTGTTAGAGGGGTAGGGGTGTTAGAGGGGTGGGGGTGGTAGACTGGTGAGGGTAGAAGAGGGGTGGGGGTGGTAGACTGGTGTGGGTGGAAGCAGGGTGGGGGTGGTAGAGGGGTGGGGTGTTAGTAAGGTGGGGGTGTTAAAGGGGTGGGTGTGTTAGAGGGGTGGTGGTGTTAGAGGGGTGGGGGTATTAGAGAGGGGGTGGGAGACTGGTGTGGTGGTAGAGGGTTGGGGGTGGTAGACTGGTTGAGGTGGTAGAAGGGTGGGGGTGGAAGAGGAGAGTGGATTTAGAGTGATGGGGTGGTAGACTGGTGGGGGTGGAAGAGGGGTGGGCACGCAGAATTTACGTGTTCATATTGACACGTGTATGTGTTAGGCATGGTCGCTTGAACTCCGCCTTTGGGTTTTAAAGCCAGGGTCGCTTTTACTCCTTTAGGTTTTTAAATCTAATATAGGCGGTGAACGCCTCTGGCGTTTGCTGGTATGGATGGAAAATTAATACATAACTGACGTGCTCGTCTATGCCTATGTTTATCGGAATTTCTGAATACATATCTCTGAAATTGGCTGCCCGATACCAACATCCAACTTCTTATATGACATACTAAAAGAGAAAAAAATTAGAAAAAAATAAGAGAGAAAAATAAAGCATTAATAATAATAAAAATAATTAACTAAATCAGAATTTGACGCTGCTTCTGGTACGCGTCGTATGTGTTAGTTACGTATGCTGTCAATTTTTAAGTAAGACTTTTGTCTCCTCGCGAACAACGTCGTCGCCTCCGCACCCACGCAGAATGCACGTGTATATCCACACGTGTAAATTGAAGGCATGGTCGCTTGAACCTATCTTAGGTTATTAATGCAGGGACGCTTAAACTCCTTTTATGGGTTTCACGATACAATAAAAATAAAAATGGCGCTCAACAAGTTGGACGATTTGGATGTGAAATTAACTGGCCGCTAGAAATATCAAACATCTTAAAACACGTAATAAAAACGAATATAAAAAAATTAAATAAATAAAATATAATTTGACACAGCTTTTGGAATGCGTCCTAGGTGTTAGTTACGTTTGCTATCATAATCTGTACACAGAGTAAAAGGTGGCACTTACATCCGAATTAGTTATACACTGATATGAGGTGAATGCCATTCCTACTCATATTGCCAATTGTTTACATAATATGCGACGTAGATAAAACGATCAATTACAATTTATTGACAAGTATTTCTTACTATTCTTCCACCATATGTTTGATGTATATTTAGCTACGAGGCGCCAATAATTACGTACGGGTGAACACAATTGTAAACTTCATTAAATTCCGTCTCTTACGACTTCAAACAGATAGAAAACATAATGCAGAATGATGAATGGAGATGTATGAGCAGACAGCCTAAATTTACAACTCAACTACCGGCACACACAGCGTAACTTTGGCGCATACTAAGTCTTAAACGGCTTAGCTCGGGTTCCATAGTGGGTTTCGATGGGGAAGGGGGTTGATGAATGAAAGTGAATTACATGGTGGGGGCAGTAGAGTAGTGGGGCAGTAGACTGGTGGCTGGAACAGTGGTAGGGGTGGTACAGTAGTGGGGGTGGTACAGTGGTGGGGGGTGGTAGAGGGGTGGGGGTGTTAGATGGGTGGGGTTGTTAGATGGGTGGGGGTGTAAGAGGGTTGGGGTGGTAGACTCGTGGGGGTGGTAGAGGGGTAGGGGGTAGACTGGTGGGGGAGGTAGACTGGTGGGTGTGGTAGAGGGGTGGGGTGGTAGACTAATTGGGGTGGTAGACTGGTGGGGGTGGTAGAGGGGTGGGGGTGTTAAAGGGGTAGGGGTGTTAAGGGGTGAGGGTGGTAGACTATTGGGGGTGGTAGACTATTGGGGGTGTTAGAGGGGTGAGGGGTGTTAGAGGGGTGGAGGTGTTAGAGGGTTGGGGTTTTTAGAGGGGTGGGGGTGGTAGAGGGGAGGGATGGTAGAGAGGTGGGAAAGGTAGACTGGTCGGGGTGGTAGAGGGGTGGGGGTGGTAGACTGGTTGGGGTGGTAGAGGGGTGGGGTGGTAGACTAGTTGGGGTTGGTAGACTGGTGGGGGTGGTAGAGGGTGGGGGTGTTAGAGGGGTAGGGGTGTTAGAGGGGTGGGGGGTGGTAGACTGGTGAGGGTAGAAGAGGGGTGGGGGTGGTAGACTGGTGTGGGTGGAAGCAGGGTGGGGGTGGTAGAGGGGTGGGGTGTTAGTAAGGTGGGGGTGTTAAAGGGGTGGGTGTGTTAGAGGGGTGGTGGTGTTAGAGGGGTGGGGGTATTAGAGAGGGGGTGGGAGACTGGTGTGGTGGTAGAGGGTTGGGGGTGGTAGACTGGTTGAGGTGGTAGAAGGGTGGGGGTGGAAGAGGAGAGTGGATTTAGAGTGATGGGGTGGTAGACTGGTGGGGGTGGAAGAGGGGTGGGCACGCAGAATTTACGTGTTCATATTGACACGTGTATGTGTTAGGCATGGTCGCTTGAACTCCGCCTTTGGGTTTTAAAGCCAGGGTCGCTTTTACTCCTTTAGGTTTTTAAATCTAATATAGGCGGTGAACGCCTCTGGCGTTTGCTGGTATGGATGGAAAATTAATACATAACTGACGTGCTCGTCTATGCCTATGTTTATCGGAATTTCTGAATACATATCTCTGAAATTGGCTGCCCGATACCAACATCCAACTTCTTATATGACATACTAAAAGAGAAAAAAATTAGAAAAAAATAAGAGAGAAAAATAAAGCATTAATAATAATAAAAATAATTAACTAAATCAGAATTTGACGCTGCTTCTGGTACGCGTCGTATGTGTTAGTTACGTATGCTGTCAATTTTTAAGTAAGACTTTTGTCTCCTCGCGAACAACGTCGTCGCCTCCGCACCCACGCAGAATGCACGTGTATATCCACACGTGTAAATTGAAGGCATGGTCGCTTGAACCTATCTTAGGTTATTAATGCAGGGACGCTTAAACTCCTTTTATGGGTTTCACGATACAATAAAAATAAAAATGGCGCTCAACAAGTTGGACGATTTGGATGTGAAATTAACTGGCCGCTAGAAATATCAAACATCTTAAAACACGTAATAAAAACGAATATAAAAAAATTAAATAAATAAAATATAATTTGACACAGCTTTTGGAATGCGTCCTAGGTGTTAGTTACGTTTGCTATCATAATCTGTACACAGAGTAAAAGGTGGCACTTACATCCGAATTAGTTATACACTGATATGAGGTGAATGCCATTCCTACTCATATTGCCAATTGTTTACATAATATGCGACGTAGATAAAACGATCAATTACAATTTATTGACAAGTATTTCTTACTATTCTTCCACCATATGTTTGATGTATATTTAGCTACGAGGCGCCAATAATTACGTACGGGTGAACACAATTGTAAACTTCATTAAATTCCGTCTCTTACGACTTCAAACAGATAGAAAACATAATGCAGAATGATGAATGGAGATGTATGAGCAGACAGCCTAAATTTACAACTCAACTACCGGCACACACAGCGTAACTTTGGCGCATACTAAGTCTTAAACGGCTTAGCTCGGGTTCCATAGTGGGTTTCGATGGGGAAGGGGGTTGATGAATGAAAGTGAATTACATGGTGGGGGCAGTAGAGTAGTGGGGCAGTAGACTGGTGGCTGGAACAGTGGTAGGGGTGGTACAGTAGTGGGGGTGGTACAGTGGTGGGGGGTGGTAGAGGGGTGGGGGTGTTAGATGGGTGGGGTTGTTAGATGGGTGGGGGTGTAAGAGGGTTGGGGTGGTAGACTCGTGGGGGTGGTAGAGGGGTAGGGGGTAGACTGGTGGGGGAGGTAGACTGGTGGGTGTGGTAGAGGGGTGGGGTGGTAGACTAATTGGGGTGGTAGACTGGTGGGGGTGGTAGAGGGGTGGGGGTGTTAAAGGGGTAGGGGTGTTAAGGGGTGAGGGTGGTAGACTATTGGGGGTGGTAGACTATTGGGGGTGTTAGAGGGGTGAGGGGTGTTAGAGGGGTGGAGGTGTTAGAGGGTTGGGGTTTTTAGAGGGGTGGGGGTGGTAGAGGGGAGGGATGGTAGAGAGGTGGGAAAGGTAGACTGGTCGGGGTGGTAGAGGGGTGGGGGTGGTAGACTGGTTGGGGTGGTAGAGGGGTGGGGTGGTAGACTAGTTGGGGTTGGTAGACTGGTGGGGGTGGTAGAGGGTGGGGGTGTTAGAGGGGTAGGGGTGTTAGAGGGGTGGGGGTGGTAGACTGGTGAGGGTAGAAGAGGGGTGGGGGTGGTAGACTGGTGTGGGTGGAAGCAGGGTGGGGGTGGTAGAGGGGTGGGGTGTTAGTAAGGTGGGGGTGTTAAAGGGGTGGGTGTGTTAGAGGGGTGGTGGTGTTAGAGGGGTGGGGGTATTAGAGAGGGGGTGGGAGACTGGTGTGGTGGTAGAGGGTTGGGGGTGGTAGACTGGTTGAGGTGGTAGAAGGGTGGGGGTGGAAGAGGAGAGTGGATTTAGAGTGATGGGGTGGTAGACTGGTGGGGGTGGAAGAGGGGTGGGCACGCAGAATTTACGTGTTCATATTGACACGTGTATGTGTTAGGCATGGTCGCTTGAACTCCGCCTTTGGGTTTTAAAGCCAGGGTCGCTTTTACTCCTTTAGGTTTTTAAATCTAATATAGGCGGTGAACGCCTCTGGCGTTTGCTGGTATGGATGGAAAATTAATACATAACTGACGTGCTCGTCTATGCCTATGTTTATCGGAATTTCTGAATACATATCTCTGAAATTGGCTGCCCGATACCAACATCCAACTTCTTATATGACATACTAAAAGAGAAAAAAATTAGAAAAAAATAAGAGAGAAAAATAAAGCATTAATAATAATAAAAATAATTAACTAAATCAGAATTTGACGCTGCTTCTGGTACGCGTCGTATGTGTTAGTTACGTATGCTGTCAATTTTTAAGTAAGACTTTTGTCTCCTCGCGAACAACGTCGTCGCCTCCGCACCCACGCAGAATGCACGTGTATATCCACACGTGTAAATTGAAGGCATGGTCGCTTGAACCTATCTTAGGTTATTAATGCAGGGACGCTTAAACTCCTTTTATGGGTTTCACGATACAATAAAAATAAAAATGGCGCTCAACAAGTTGGACGATTTGGATGTGAAATTAACTGGCCGCTAGAAATATCAAACATCTTAAAACACGTAATAAAAACGAATATAAAAAAATTAAATAAATAAAATATAATTTGACACAGCTTTTGGAATGCGTCCTAGGTGTTAGTTACGTTTGCTATCATAATCTGTACACAGAGTAAAAGGTGGCACTTACATCCGAATTAGTTATACACTGATATGAGGTGAATGCCATTCCTACTCATATTGCCAATTGTTTACATAATATGCGACGTAGATAAAACGATCAATTACAATTTATTGACAAGTATTTCTTACTATTCTTCCACCATATGTTTGATGTATATTTAGCTACGAGGCGCCAATAATTACGTACGGGTGAACACAATTGTAAACTTCATTAAATTCCGTCTCTTACGACTTCAAACAGATAGAAAACATAATGCAGAATGATGAATGGAGATGTATGAGCAGACAGCCTAAATTTACAACTCAACTACCGGCACACACAGCGTAACTTTGGCGCATACTAAGTCTTAAACGGCTTAGCTCGGGTTCCATAGTGGGTTTCGATGGGGAAGGGGGTTGATGAATGAAAGTGAATTACATGGTGGGGGCAGTAGAGTAGTGGGGCAGTAGACTGGTGGCTGGAACAGTGGTAGGGGTGGTACAGTAGTGGGGGTGGTACAGTGGTGGGGGGTGGTAGAGGGGTGGGGGTGTTAGATGGGTGGGGTTGTTAGATGGGTGGGGGTGTAAGAGGGTTGGGGTGGTAGACTCGTGGGGGTGGTAGAGGGGTAGGGGGTAGACTGGTGGGGGAGGTAGACTGGTGGGTGTGGTAGAGGGGTGGGGTGGTAGACTAATTGGGGTGGTAGACTGGTGGGGGTGGTAGAGGGGTGGGGGTGTTAAAGGGGTAGGGGTGTTAAGGGGTGAGGGTGGTAGACTATTGGGGGTGGTAGACTATTGGGGGTGTTAGAGGGGTGAGGGGTGTTAGAGGGGTGGAGGTGTTAGAGGGTTGGGGTTTTTAGAGGGGTGGGGGTGGTAGAGGGGAGGGATGGTAGAGAGGTGGGAAAGGTAGACTGGTCGGGGTGGTAGAGGGGTGGGGGTGGTAGACTGGTTGGGGTGGTAGAGGGGTGGGGGTGGTAGACTAGTTGGGGTTGGTAGACTGGTGGGGGTGGTAGAGGGTGGGGGTGTTAGAGGGGTAGGGGTGTTAGAGGGGTGGGGGGTGGTAGACTGGTGAGGGTAGAAGAGGGGTGGGGGTGGTAGACTGGTGTGGGTGGAAGCAGGGTGGGGGTGGTAGAGGGGTGGGGTGTTAGTAAGGTGGGGGTGTTAAAGGGGTGGGTGTGTTAGAGGGGTGGTGGTGTTAGAGGGGTGGGGGTATTAGAGAGGGGGTGGGAGACTGGTGTGGTGGTAGAGGGTTGGGGGTGGTAGACTGGTTGAGGTGGTAGAAGGGTGGGGGTGGAAGAGGAGAGTGGATTTAGAGTGATGGGGTGGTAGACTGGTGGGGGTGGAAGAGGGGTGGGCACGCAGAATTTACGTGTTCATATTGACACGTGTATGTGTTAGGCATGGTCGCTTGAACTCCGCCTTTGGGTTTTAAAGCCAGGGTCGCTTTTACTCCTTTAGGTTTTTAAATCTAATATAGGCGGTGAACGCCTCTGGCGTTTGCTGGTATGGATGGAAAATTAATACATAACTGACGTGCTCGTCTATGCCTATGTTTATCGGAATTTCTGAATACATATCTCTGAAATTGGCTGCCCGATACCAACATCCAACTTCTTATATGACATACTAAAAGAGAAAAAAATTAGAAAAAAATAAGAGAGAAAAATAAAGCATTAATAATAATAAAAATAATTAACTAAATCAGAATTTGACGCTGCTTCTGGTACGCGTCGTATGTGTTAGTTACGTATGCTGTCAATTTTTAAGTAAGACTTTTGTCTCCTCGCGAACAACGTCGTCGCCTCCGCACCCACGCAGAATGCACGTGTATATCCACACGTGTAAATTGAAGGCATGGTCGCTTGAACCTATCTTAGGTTATTAATGCAGGGACGCTTAAACTCCTTTTATGGGTTTCACGATACAATAAAAATAAAAATGGCGCTCAACAAGTTGGACGATTTGGATGTGAAATTAACTGGCCGCTAGAAATATCAAACATCTTAAAACACGTAATAAAAACGAATATAAAAAAATTAAATAAATAAAATATAATTTGACACAGCTTTTGGAATGCGTCCTAGGTGTTAGTTACGTTTGCTATCATAATCTGTACACAGAGTAAAAGGTGGCACTTACATCCGAATTAGTTATACACTGATATGAGGTGAATGCCATTCCTACTCATATTGCCAATTGTTTACATAATATGCGACGTAGATAAAACGATCAATTACAATTTATTGACAAGTATTTCTTACTATTCTTCCACCATATGTTTGATGTATATTTAGCTACGAGGCGCCAATAATTACGTACGGGTGAACACAATTGTAAACTTCATTAAATTCCGTCTCTTACGACTTCAAACAGATAGAAAACATAATGCAGAATGATGAATGGAGATGTATGAGCAGACAGCCTAAATTTACAACTCAACTACCGGCACACACAGCGTAACTTTGGCGCATACTAAGTCTTAAACGGCTTAGCTCGGGTTCCATAGTGGGTTTCGATGGGGAAGGGGGTTGATGAATGAAAGTGAATTACATGGTGGGGGCAGTAGAGTAGTGGGGCAGTAGACTGGTGGCTGGAACAGTGGTAGGGGTGGTACAGTAGTGGGGGTGGTACAGTGGTGGGGGGTGGTAGAGGGGTGGGGGTGTTAGATGGGTGGGGTTGTTAGATGGGTGGGGGTGTAAGAGGGTTGGGGGTGGTAGACTCGTGGGGGTGGTAGAGGGGTAGGGGGTAGACTGGTGGGGGAGGTAGACTGGTGGGTGTGGTAGAGGGGTGGGGTGGTAGACTAATTGGGGTGGTAGACTGGTGGGGGTGGTAGAGGGGTGGGGGTGTTAAAGGGGTAGGGGTGTTAAGGGGTGAGGGTGGTAGACTATTGGGGGTGGTAGACTATTGGGGGTGTTAGAGGGGTGAGGGGTGTTAGAGGGGTGGAGGTGTTAGAGGGTTGGGGTTTTTAGAGGGGTGGGGGTGGTAGAGGGGAGGGATGGTAGAGAGGTGGGAAAGGTAGACTGGTCGGGGTGGTAGAGGGGTGGGGGTGGTAGACTGGTTGGGGTGGTAGAGGGGTGGGGTGGTAGACTAGTTGGGGTTGGTAGACTGGTGGGGGTGGTAGAGGGTGGGGGTGTTAGAGGGGTAGGGGTGTTAGAGGGGTGGGGGTGGTAGACTGGTGAGGGTAGAAGAGGGGTGGGGGGTGGTAGACTGGTGTGGGTGGAAGCAGGGTGGGGGTGGTAGAGGGGTGGGGTGTTAGTAAGGTGGGGGTGTTAAAGGGGTGGGTGTGTTAGAGGGGTGGTGGTGTTAGAGGGGTGGGGGTATTAGAGAGGGGGTGGGAGACTGGTGTGGTGGTAGAGGGTTGGGGGTGGTAGACTGGTTGAGGTGGTAGAAGGGTGGGGGTGGAAGAGGAGAGTGGATTTAGAGTGATGGGGGTGGTAGACTGGTGGGGGTGGAAGAGGGGTGGGCACGCAGAATTTACGTGTTCATATTGACACGTGTATGTGTTAGGCATGGTCGCTTGAACTCCGCCTTTGGGTTTTAAAGCCAGGGTCGCTTTTACTCCTTTAGGTTTTTAAATCTAATATAGGCGGTGAACGCCTCTGGCGTTTGCTGGTATGGATGGAAAATTAATACATAACTGACGTGCTCGTCTATGCCTATGTTTATCGGAATTTCTGAATACATATCTCTGAAATTGGCTGCCCGATACCAACATCCAACTTCTTATATGACATACTAAAAGAGAAAAAAATTAGAAAAAAATAAGAGAGAAAAATAAAGCATTAATAATAATAAAAATAATTAACTAAATCAGAATTTGACGCTGCTTCTGGTACGCGTCGTATGTGTTAGTTACGTATGCTGTCAATTTTTAAGTAAGACTTTTGTCTCCTCGCGAACAACGTCGTCGCCTCCGCACCCACGCAGAATGCACGTGTATATCCACACGTGTAAATTGAAGGCATGGTCGCTTGAACCTATCTTAGGTTATTAATGCAGGGACGCTTAAACTCCTTTTATGGGTTTCACGATACAATAAAAATAAAAATGGCGCTCAACAAGTTGGACGATTTGGATGTGAAATTAACTGGCCGCTAGAAATATCAAACATCTTAAAACACGTAATAAAAACGAATATAAAAAAATTAAATAAATAAAATATAATTTGACACAGCTTTTGGAATGCGTCCTAGTGTTAGTTACGTTTGCTATCATAATCTGTACACAGAGTAAAAGGTGGCACTTACATCCGAATTAGTTATACACTGATATGAGGTGAATGCCATTCCTACTCATATTGCCAATTGTTTACATAATATGCGACGTAGATAAAACGATCAATTACAATTTATTGACAAGTATTTCTTACTATTCTTCCACCATATGTTTGATGTATATTAGCTACGAGGCGCCAATAATTACGTACGGGTGAACACAATTGTAAACTTCATTAAATTCCGTCTCTTACGACTTCAAACAGATAGAAAACATAATGCAGAATGATGAATGGAGATGTATGAGCAGACAGCCTAAATTTACAACTCAACTACCGGCACACACAGCGTAACTTTGGCGCATACTAAGTCTTAAACGGCTTAGCTCGGGTTCCATAGTGGGTTTCGATGGGGAAGGGGGTTGATGAATGAAAGTGAATTACATGGTGGGGGCAGTAGAGTAGTGGGGCAGTAGACTGGTGGCTGGAACAGTGGTAGGGGTGGTACAGTAGTGGGGGTGGTACAGTGGTGGGGGGTGGTAGAGGGGTGGGGGGTGTTAGATGGGTGGGGTTGTTAGATGGGTGGGGGTGTAAGAGGGTTGGGGTGGTAGACTCGTGGGGGTGGTAGAGGGGTAGGGGGTAGACTGGTGGGGGAGGTAGACTGGTGGGTGTGGTAGAGGGGTGGGGGTGGTAGACTAATTGGGGTGGTAGACTGGTGGGGGTGGTAGAGGGGTGGGGGTGTTAAAGGGGTAGGGGTGTTAAGGGGTGAGGGTGGTAGACTATTGGGGGTGGTAGACTATTGGGGGTGTTAGAGGGGTGAGGGGTGTTAGAGGGGTGGAGGTGTTAGAGGGTTGGGGTTTTTAGAGGGGGTGGGGGTGGTAGAGGGGGAGGGATGGTAGAGAGGTGGGAAAGGTAGACTGGTCGGGGGTGGTAGAGGGGTGGGGGTGGTAGACTGGTTGGGGTGGTAGAGGGGTGGGGTGGTAGACTAGTTGGGGTTGGTAGACTGGTGGGGGTGGTAGAGGGTGGGGGTGTTAGAGGGGTAGGGGTGTTAGAGGGGTGGGGGTGGTAGACTGGTGAGGGTAGAAGAGGGGTGGGGGTGGTAGACTGGTGTGGGTGGAAGCAGGGTGGGGGGTGGTAGAGGGGTGGGGTGTTAGTAAGGTGGGGGTGTTAAAGGGGTGGGGTGTGTTAGAGGGGTGGTGGTGTTAGAGGGGTGGGGGTATTAGAGAGGGGGTGGGAGACTGGTGTGGTGGTAGAGGGTTGGGGGTGGTAGACTGGTTGAGGTGGTAGAAGGGTGGGGGTGGAAGAGGAGAGTGGATTTAGAGTGATGGGGTGGTAGACTGGTGGGGGTGGAAGAGGGGTGGGCACGCAGAATTTACGTGTTCATATTGACACGTGTATGTGTTAGGCATGGTCGCTTGAACTCCGCCTTTGGGTTTTAAAGCCAGGGTCGCTTTTACTCCTTTAGGTTTTTAAATCTAATATAGGCGGTGAACGCCTCTGGCGTTTGCTGGTATGGATGGAAAATTAATACATAACTGACGTGCTCGTCTATGCCTATGTTTATCGGAATTTCTGAATACATATCTCTGAAATTGGCTGCCCGATACCAACATCCAACTTCTTATATGACATACTAAAAGAGAAAAAAATTAGAAAAAAATAAGAGAGAAAAATAAAGCATTAATAATAATAAAAATAATTAACTAAATCAGAATTTGACGCTGCTTCTGGTACGCGTCGTATGTGTTAGTTACGTATGCTGTCAATTTTTAAGTAAGACTTTTGTCTCCTCGCGAACAACGTCGTCGCCTCCGCACCCACGCAGAATGCACGTGTATATCCACACGTGTAAATTGAAGGCATGGTCGCTTGAACCTATCTTAGGTTATTAATGCAGGGACGCTTAAACTCCTTTTATGGGTTTCACGATACAATAAAAATAAAAATGGCGCTCAACAAGTTGGGACGATTTGGATGTGAAATTAACTGGCCGCTAGAAATATCAAACATCTTAAAACACGTAATAAAAACGAATATAAAAAAATTAAATAAATAAAATATAATTTGACACAGCTTTTGGAATGCGTCCTAGGTGTTAGTTACGTTTGCTATCATAATCTGTACACAGAGTAAAAGGTGGCACTTACATCGAATTAGTTATACACTGATATGAGGTGAATGCCATTCCTACTCATATTGCCAATTGTTTACATAATATGCGACGTAGATAAAACGATCAATTACAATTTATTGACAAGTATTTCTTACTATTCTTCCACCATATGTTTGATGTATATTTAGCTA